>BDSI01000146.1:121408-295511 GCA_003117195.1 Eudorina sp. 2006-703-Eu-15 | reverse complement strand
CGCCTCCTCCAGCCAGGAGCTGAAAGAGAGGAACGGAGCATACAGGACACCGAGTGTGTGTGTGTGCGTCTTGGTGGTGTCGTACCTCTGTGCGTCTTGGTGTCGTACTTACGTGCAGCAGTGTGAACTTTTCTGTGGCCCCTCCCCCTCCCCGTCCCCCTCCCCCTCCTCCTCCTCCTGCCCCATCTTCACTTCTTCACCCTCCGACCCGCCCCCCCCGTCCCCGTCCCCACCCCTTGCCCCCGGTCGAACCGTCGCTCTGGCGGCAGCGCAGTTTAATATTGTCTACCAATTTCCTATTCCCCTTGCCCCCCCCCGCCCCCCCCCGCCCCCCGCCCCCCTCCTCCCCCCCTGCCCCCCCCCGCCCCGGCGCCCGCATGACGGCCCATGCCCCCCCGCCCCCCTCCTCCTCCTCCTGCCCCATCTTCACGTCTTCACCCTCCGACCCGCCCTTCGACCCGCCCCCCCCCGCCCCCAACCCTTGCCCCCGGTCGAACCGTCGCTCTGGCAGCAGCGCAGTTTAATATTGTCTACCAATTTCCTATTCCCCTTGCCCCTCCTCTCCCCCCCCCCGGCGCCCGCATGACGGCCCATGCCCCCCCCCGCCCCCTCCTCCCCCCCGCCCCGCCAACCTGCGCCCCCCCCTGGATCCCCCGATGGCCCCCTCAGGTTCACTCCGGAGGCGGAGGCGGCGCTGCACCGCTTCCAGTGGCTTCCCTTCGGAGCCGGTCCCCGCATGTGCCTGGGGGCCTCCTTCGCGCAGGTGGGGGGGTGGGGGGGGGGGGGAGATGGGGGGTGGGGGGGTGGGGGGGGTGGGGTAGCCACGAGGGCCTTACGGAGGGAGGGAGGGGGGGACATACGGCAGCGGGTCAGCTCAGCTCAGGCGGACGTGGTGCCGTACACTCAGGAGAAACCTCAACCCCTACGCCCCGCGTCTCGCGTCTCGCGCCTCTGGGGCGATCGTACGGCGCAATCGTACGGGCGCCTGGGTGGTACCCAAACATAAGGCCTCTTGAGGGCGTACCCGAACGCCCTCGTACTGCTTGTAACCGCTACCGGGCGTACGCCTCACCATTCACCAGTTGGTACGGTTGCTGATCGTCAACCGTCAACCGCCAACCGCCCTCCGCTGCCCGTCCGTGCCTCTCCAGCGCCCCGGGCCCCCACCCCCCTCACCCCACCCGCCTGACCACCCGTCCACCCGCCTGTCTGTCCGTCTGTCCGTCTGTCCAGATGTCGGTATCGCTGATGGCCGCGACGCTGCTGCAGCGCTTCCGCTTCACCCCCCTGGAGCCCTGCAGCCCCCTCATCCCCGTGGCGTACGACATCACCATGAACTTCAGTCCCTCGGGGGGGCTGCGCATGAGGGTGCAGCCGCGCTGACACACCACCACACCCACCACACCACACCCACCTGACACGACCTGACCTGACCTGACATGACATGACGGGATGGGTCTCGTTGGCGGCCGCGTCCAATGCCGTAAATGCCGTCCAATGCCGTCCAATGCCGCCTCACCCCGCCTGGAGAAGAAGAACCCAGACCCACGGGTCAGCGGCCCAGCCCCACCTCCGTACCTCCTCACCGCCCCGGGACGGAGGGCGAGGGCGGGGAGAGGGGAGCGGCCGGGAGGGACCGGGCGGCCAGACGGCGTCAGCAGCGGCCGCTGCAGCAGCGCCTGTTGCAGCTCCTTGTGGTCCGTCACTTGCACCGCTGCAGGCGGATGGGACGTGAGACGGCCTTGGCCCCCGGGCACCTCGGCATGGCTCGATTGCGGAGGTCGGCCGTTGTGCGCTGAGGAACAGCTGTTGGCGGCTTGCACACGCGTGTGTGTGTGGACACCAGCTCGCGCATCCAGATCTCAGAGAAGAAAACACCGCGCCTTATTCGTTTTGTTTGGACTCGTTGAGGGTTTTTGGCTTTCCTCTCCTCTTCCCCCCGATCAATCTTCGCGCGGTGGTGGATGTTTTGGCATTTTGCCTGTTTGATCCAGTTGGCATTGGGGAGAAGAAAAAATGCAGCATTTCATGTGGCCAATTTCATGTGGCCAATTTCATGTGGCCAATTTCATATGCTTCCACGCACGAGTCGTCTGGGCCCGCACCGGGGATAGGTCAGACGCGCGCCAGCGACAAATGAAAGCACACTTTTGGGGGGGGAGGGAGAGGTTGCGGGGCCATATGCCGCATTCAGGAGGGGGTCTGTGGCCAATCTAGGATCTGTGGCCATCCTGTTTATTGTTGTGGTGTGCAGCAGGTGGGGCGGGTGGGGAGGGGTGCGCCGCGTCGCGTCCTTGACCCGCTCCAGACCGACCCGCTCCAGACCGACCGGTTGACGTCAAGGGCTGGTTTGGGCGGGCCCGGCCTTGTCCTGTTGCCTCGTGAGCACAGCAAAGGTGATGTGGGTGGACAGGCGGCCCCCGCGTTGGGCGGCCCCCCAGCGAGCGGAGCTCGGGATCCGTCCTGTGTGCGGGTTCATGGGGGGAGAGCCCAGCGGCCCTCCCGGGGGGGGGAACGAGCGCAACTGCCGCGGTGGAGGTCTCCCTGTACGGCAGTACGACGTACGGGCGCTGCACTTTTTGCCTGGGTGTGCGGGCACCGCGCGCCGCAAATGTTTTTATGTATCGGCGGCGCGACTTTGGTGTGGTCATGTTGTGTGGTCATGTTGTGTGGTCATGTTGTGTGGTCATGGCCAAAGGCCAATGCGGGAGAATGTTCGTGTCGGAGGAGGGGGGAGGGGGGTGGTCCTCGTCCGGGCGGTGCCCAGTGCCGTCTTGGGGTGAACGGGTGGGGAGGGCGGGAGGGGAGCCCTGGGGCGGGAGGGGGAGGAGGAGGGGGGTTCCTCCCCTCTGCGGCCACGGCGGCGGGACGTGGGGCATGCAAGGGCCAACGGGGGGCCGCGAGGGGTGTCGTCATGAAGGGGGACTGCACTTGGGTGCCCCGGGGCGGGGCGGGGCGGGGGCCGGGGCACGGGGCAGGGGGGGAGAGCCAAGGGCGACGGCAGCTGGTGGCCCATCCCTGGAGTTACCGTACATGCGCCCGGTTGTACGGCGGGGAATAAGGGGGAAAGGGTGTGAAAGGGTGACGTCGTCACCTACCCGAGTGGGGAACCCAACTTTATGGGTGCGGGCATGCGGTTGTGCGGCAGGCCGGGGGCGGGCCGCCGGCGTTGAGGTTGACGTTAATTTTTCGAATGCTGGTTGGATGTAGGTAAGTTGTCGGTTAAGATGTTGGTTGGATATCGGTAAGATGTCGGTTAAGATGTTGGTTGGATGTCGGTTGGGGGTCCAATGTGCCGTTCACACCCCGTGCGTGCCGTTCCGATGTTCCCATGGTGAGTCGGCCCTCCAAACCACCGGCCGCTGAGGTTTGACTTTAGCTGATGATTGCAGCATTCCTCTCACAAACATATACACTACCCACACAAGCAGTTCGGAAAAGCAACAGAAAGCAACGACGGGTCCGAATGCGTTGGGGTAGCCATAAAAAGGAAGGCGGTTGTTCGTAGTTCGTTGCAGACGGTGTACGATTTTGAGAGTTGTACGAGTAGACATCTTCGGTGCCACGGAGTGCTCCGAGCTGAGATGTTTGATGGTGGTGGTAATGCGATGGCAATGACTGTGTCGAGGATGCCAATGGTGATGTTGGTAACGGTGATGGCAACGGCAATGGTAACGATAACGGTGATGATAATGGTAATGGTAATGGAAATGGTAATGGTAACAGTGGACCGCGGGTCATCGGTGGCGGTGGTGGTGGTGGCGGTGATTCAAAGCCGACAATACGTGGACTGTCAGATGGGGGTTTTTATCGCCGCCCCCGCACAGCGGTAGTTAGTTAGTTCGTTGTTAGTTAGTTAGGCCCACCACGGCGGATCTTCGGTGACTCACTGCGCAATGTCACTTCCGGAAGACGGCCCCTGGTTCCGCCAACCCCCGGCCACCCCGGCGGGACAAGCGGCGGAGGGCCCGCCCCGCGCCCCCCCCTCGCACTCGGGACACGGGCACGGACCCCGTCCTCACCCTCCGGCGGTACCGGCGGGGTCCCAAGCGCATCTCGATTGGTGCGGGCATGACGATTGGTGGTGGGGCAACCGGGTCATGAGTGACTCATGCGACGCTGTGGGCTTGTAACCCTCGGCGTAAATGTAACCCTCATGTCACCCTCAGCCCGCGCCACCCAAGGGTCGCGCAGCCGGGGCCCCCCTGCCGACTGCCCTGCCGTACCTGCCGGATGCCGCCCTAACCAGTTAACCCAATCCGATTGCTTGTCCCATTACGGTATCGTTCAAGCTGTTCATCCTCGCATGCTGCCCTGCCTTGCTTTGTCGCTGCTGGGACGCCGCGCCCTATCATCACCCCTCTCCGCGGCATCCTCTGGGCAACGAGTGCGGCACGGCGTCCACTCCATATCTCGCAGGTCCGTACGACATTTCTGGGTCAGTATGGGTCGGGCCCCATCGGGCACTTGGCCTCTTAGCGGCAGCGCGGTCGCGCGACTGCGTGTTGTATCCGCTCGGCTATCCCACGCAGGGGACTCCTTACTCATGGCAGTTGACAGAAACACGTACATAGCACCAATGTTAAGTCCAGGCAGTTTGCAAAGCCAGTGCGCTACCGGGTACAGACGTCCGGTCACGTGGCGGTTACAGTTGGAAGTTGTCCAGTTCAAGCAGTCCAAGTTACGCGTCCCGCTCGGCTTTCCTGAACGATGCCTCACAATACCCTTCGAAGGTCATGTCCAAAACTTCAGATGGTCAGTCGCGGAGGCCATGCCGTGCCAGTAGCTGAGTAGGACAGGCAAGCAGGCAGGCAACAAGGCCGAAACAGGGCTCAGTCGGCCATGGCCTGCCGCGGCAAGATGTCCGGGAGACGGACTCACGGGGGTTGGGGATCAGGACGGGTGTACGCAACGGTATTAGTTGCAGCGCCGGCATGGGGAAAGGGGGCGGGCGGGGCCTGTGACCATTAAAGGCACTCAGGGGCCCGAATTCAGTCAAATTGAACACTGCTGCTTCTGAAAATTAAAGCCGGCGTCACGACGGCGCGTGTGCAAGAGATCTGCGCACCCGACAGCTGCATCATGTAGCACAATGAACTTCCGCAGGATGCGAGACTGGGCACGACAAACCGATTGCGTGGGGTTTGCCACCCTGGAAAGCTCGAGCCCTTGGCCAAAGTGGCGAGCGCAGGCGGTTCACCTTGTAAGGGGCCCTGACTGGCCCTGGCTGGCAAGCGAATGTACTAGCTACCGAATGCGCAAGGGACGATTACCTTTCGCTGAACCTTGTGGCAGAGTGTTCAGGAAATATGACGAGAAGCGTTGCCATGAGCGAGGTGTTGCCGTTCGCGCGAATTGTGCTCTACAGGGCCGGCTGTGGTGCTCCATGGACCTCCCACGGACCCGATGCAGGCTGTGCGGAATGTGCAGGAAAGTCGACTCAGTGCTGCACAATGCACGACGATTGTTGACATACAGGCAGAGGGACGTACAGCATTGTTTGCCGGGTCGACAGCCCACCATGCCGCATGCGTGAGAGCACCCTATTGCAAAGTGTGCAGTCGTCGCGCAGCAAGGCAGATAATGTACAGGCATTATTTTGGTGTCACCGTCTATCTGTTCGAAGCAAGAGGAGGACTTGTCCTTCTGTCTCAATTGCACCGTCAGCTTCTCGCCTAGTCCACATAAATTGCTGGGGACCGCATGGCGTAAAACATGATAACAAAACAGCCCAGAAGCACTGCCGAATCTTGCATGAAGAGGACGACTGTGCCGAGCAAGTCTGGCCAAGCTAGAGTTACTGCAAGTAGCCCGGCATGTTTCAATGACACCCGCAAGCAAAGTACACTACAATGTTCCTGCACACTTGGATTGTCAAACAGGACGAGCTACAGCCACGCGAAGCACCCAGCATGGAACTGCAAGCGCGTCTACCTGGCTGCATGCAGCAGAGATCGAGTTATTTTTGCATCTCATGAACTCCTGCGAAATTGGCATGTATAGTGGGGCTTCGAAGCCTTGTCCAAGAGGGCGAAGGTGCACACGCCGTACCTGATGTGTCGTTTGTTGTAAGTTGTAAGGTCAAGGGTTTACAGTCTCTATGCAAACAATGAACGCGTAGGTGAATCAGATGAAGGCATCACTTGGAATTGGGGGACAGACTTGTACCAAGTAGACACGTCTGAGGCGGCGCCTGGCCCTGGCGCGCGGTTGCATTCTGGGACTGGCGCGTTGTGTCAAGTGTCAATCATTCGACGGTAAGTGTGATAAAGCTGCCTGATAGGTCACGGTTATGGCCAGTAAAGGTGCACAACGGTCTTCCCAAAAGGTGTACTGAAAGGCGCGACGTTTGCTTTACAGACGGATGGACGGTGGCTCACGGGAAGCAGTAAGCTCCTCTGGCCAGCTGGAGGACTGGGCAGCTGGCGTTGCTGCAGACCTGAACGAGGACAATCCCACGGACCTTCGGCGTCAGGGCGGTGACCGCGATGTAACCAGCCCAGCACGAGAGCGAAGCGCGAACAATCAGTCCTCCGCAGCTGCAAAACGTGCACGTCAGCTCCAAGAGCGCGATTCCAGTCCGGACGAAAATGATAACGCGGCCAGAGGAGATGGCCCTCGGCCCAAGCTGCCAAGGTGCGATTGTTATGTAGTGTTACCATACACCATGTCTAGTCAAATCTGTGCAGCCTGCTCCTGTTGGACGATTTCAGGGTCGGCGTTCCTACATAGCTATGGTATCCCTCCTCACAGGCCGGAGAAGAAGGAGACATGCCCACGGTGCAATAGCTTGGACACAAAATTTTGTTACTACAACAATTATAACATCAAGCAGCCTCGTTTTTATTGCAAGGTAGGAACGGTGTTGTGGGCGTTACAAGCAAGCAGCGCTGTGGGACTTCGTGGCTGTCAAACGATTTCGATTGGCGTTATTTCTTATCAGTGGACGTGTTTCAATGTCTAAATTGGTCTTGCAGACCTGTCAGCGGTACTGGACCGCGGGAGGCACGCTGAGAAACATAGCACCCGGATCTGGGCGCCGCAAGAGCAAGAGCAAAGCGGTGGGCAGGGAGCAGCGGGATAGCCCGTCCCTCGCTGATCAGCTGACGGCTGCGGCAGCTGCAGCGCAGACGAACATGTTCGGCCTGCCAGTTGGTGCCTCGGGCGCCTACAGCAGCCTCAACCCAGCCTTGCTCGCTGCGGCTGATCCAGCGGCCATCCTCGCAGGCGGATCTGCCGCCACGGCCGCGTACGCACACCAGCAGCTGCTGGGTGGGCACAGCGGGCTCGCAGGGCTTAAGATTGCCGGCGTGTCGCAGCTGCAAGGGCAGTGGGCCGCCGGGAACGGCTTGCCCCCCGACCTACACGGCAGCGCTGCGCTTCGGGAGCATCTTCAGGTGCATCTCGGCCCTGGCCCGACCCTGCCTGCAAGCCTTGCGCAGGTTTCCGGTGGCCAGCAGCACATCAACGGGGTGGAGGCGCGGACCTTGCTTGGCGGCCACGCGGACGACTTGCCTGCCGCGCTTACACTTGCGCAGGCAGGCGGCAGCTCGCAGCTGAAGGCAGGTCAACGTGAGCGAGGTCAAACCTCGTCGCCCCCGGCGTCACCACCGGCCCCTGTGACGCAGCAACAGCAACAGCAGCAGGCTTCATCGCCTCAGCAGCCTTACTCGCAGTTGTCACAGCAGCCATCTCCCCCCCAGAGGCAGCAGCACGGCTCGGTGTCGGAAGATCCGGACGCTGATGTGGTGAACGACGGCGCGGAAGTGGCCGTACAGGCACGCCGCGTCCGACTGAAAACGGAGACGGATGGCCCTGTAAGCGCGGGGTTACTGGTGGGAGGGAGCCTGGCTGCTGGGGGGGCTAACTCGCTGAATGGTGCACAGCTTGCCGGCTTGAACCTGCCCCCCAGCATGGCCCCGCTGGCGGCGGTGATGGGCACAGGCGGCGTGCCCAGCAGCCTGGGTGGCAGCTTGCACCCCCTGCTATGCACAGCGGACACTGGGCCATCAGGCGGGTTGTTGGACGGTGCCCAAAGCGGCCTGTCCCGGCACAACCTGCAGCTGGCGCTGCAGCAGCATCAGATCGCGCAGCAGCATCAGCAGGAGAGCCTGCAGCTCAACGGGCTCCTGCCGCAGAGCGCTGCGGCCCTTCACGCGCACCACCACCCGCTGCTGCACGGGCTGGGCCACCACGTGGGCGGGAGCCTGGCAGCCTCGGCATCCAGCACTGTGGCAGCGCTAGACCCTATCCAGCGGTCTGCATTGCTGCAGCAGGCCGCCGGGCTTGGGGGCATGGGGTGGCTTCAGGACGGCAGCGGCGTGCTTTCCCCGAGCTTGCTCCTGCAGGTGCCTTCACAGGCGTCTTCCATCAGTGCTTCCGGCAACAGCAGTGCAGCGGACTGGATATCACTCGCTGCCGCCGCGGCTGCGAAAGCGCACGGTCCGCCTGCAGCTGCGGCACACGGCGCCATGGATGCGGGCGCAGGCGGTCTCGTGGGCGCGGCGCAGGTGCTTCAGGCGCAAGCCGCTGCCTTTGGCGGCTGCGGCAGCGGTGTGGGCTGGCCCGGCTCGGCATCGCTCGCCACGGTTCCGGCTGGAGCGCCGTCCTCCTGGTCGCTGTGGTCATCGTACAACAACCCTGCCTCGAACAATTACGCGGGGTACGCGCTTCAGGCGGCGGCAGCTGCCTACTCGGGGAGCAGGTGAAGTGCGGACTCTTTAGAGTGGTTTTGGTAAGCGCCCGTGAGGCCGCCACGTCTATGCTGCGCCGGCGCACGAGCGGACCACATCGGCGCCCTATAGGTGCAGGCATGACTTTTAAGCGCGGTCAAGAGAAAAGGCAAAAGTCTTACTTGTGTGTATATGCGGGTCTGTACCATCGGCTGAGGTGCGCGTGCAAATGAGTCCGCGCGACCCATGAGGAGTGGCGTCAGCTGTGTGTGTGTGCGTGTGTGTGCCCGGCCCCGTCATCCTTTGATCTGTTCTCAGCGCGGTGCCGCTTTGCCGTTTTTCCACGCCAGGCAAGGTGGCACTGCGCGCTGTTTGACGGACCTTCGAAGATTGCTGAGCGTGTGCTGTGTGCGCGAAGAGTGATAGCAGCTCTATTTCACGCGTGGCTGCAGCACCATTACTTCGGTTGAAGGGCTCCTCTTTCTTTTCATATATCTGGCGCCTCGGGCACGAGCACCTGGGCAAGGGGTTGGGTTGATGTCGTTGGAACGTCTCATACAGCACGTACGCCAACTCGGTCGCAATTCAAGAGAGCAAACGAGCGGCTTTTGGACCATGACGCTGTACGTGTGATGGCCTAAGCAAAGTTTTGGACCGGCCATGATGCAATTTTGAGAAAGAAGTGGATGTGAACATGATTCGTATCCTTGTGTATGTGGGGCGTCTGGCGATCTCCATGTACGTTTCGTTCCGACTTGGTTATGCGGCGGAGTGTTATTCGGACTTTCGGGCTGGCATAGGCCACAATTAAGGTTTACATTGCAGACGAAGCAGAGATGTTTTGCCCATCGTCGACCGCTTTCGTCGCAGGTGTGTCGTGTACCAATTTTAACGGAGTTAGTGTAACCCTAAATGAATCTCGCGTGATCAAATGTAAATGCCCATCTTGCATCGCCGTACACGCGACCCTCTTGCCGTACGCACAGAAGTTTTCTGTACAACTACGGCCTGTCTAAATCACATCGTGTCCTCGCAGCCATGCAGTCAGCAAGGTCTCATAACGGTCAGGCCGCATGTAGAGCGGGCAGTTGCGGGCGCAGTTTTGCACGTAGCTCGGGTTGAAGACATTCGTGTTGTTGGGGCAGGCGCACAGCCGGGGCAGGTCCGCCTTGCGCAGCACCTCGGACACCTGCGTGTGCGCGGAAACAGTCCGTGAATGGGCGTGTGCTGTTTGTTGGGTATGTCACCAGCCCCATTCTTCCTGCCCAGCGCCATCAGGACCACGTACCTTGTGAGCGATGCGTGCAAGCCCCGTCTCATCTGCAGCCGAAACGCTCAATGGCAAAAGTTTGCCCTTGAACATCTTTGCACCAGTCGGGGACGGCACCGTGTTGGAAGGGTGCAGGACCCTGCACAAGGGATGTGCCATGCGCAGCAGCAATCATCGTACACACAGGAACGGTGCAGGACTGGACCGCGACGGTGTTCACACCGCACTGCGCACCTTGTCTTCAGGACCTTGGCCTGTTTGCTTGCACCCTGAACCGCGGAGGGAATGATCGGCGTCGGCAGTGGTTGGAGCTGCTCGACACCGGCCGTCTCACCAACGCCCGTCGCCGCGTCGCTGTACAACGCGAGTCGCCTCCTAGCAGCTACGCTGACAAGTGTCTGACGCGCCGGTTGCTGAAGCGCGTGCGCCGGAATCTGTGGGCCCTTGGCCGTCTCCCGTAGGACGTCCTGGGTCGGTTTTCCGCTTGGCGTGGCTTCCCGTGCCGGCTGCGCGAGTAGCGGAGCTTCTGGCACTCGGCGGCGCTCGGCCGCAGGTTCCACCACCTCGGGCTGCTTGGCACCTGCCACCTCGACTGCAAACGGAACGGGCGAGTAAATAAGTACGAGTAGATACGCGCACAGGGCCATTCAAATCATCAACTTACAGTGTTTTGAAACAGGCTCTTGCGCTTTCACCTCGTCCAAGACTGGGTCTGGTGAGTGTGAACCCTCTGGGCTGGGCAGTGTGGGTGGCTCCTCCAGGCTGTTGAGCTCTGCATCGCTCTGCAGCGCCGAAATGGTGGCCTGGTCAGTGTGATGCGCATGCGCAATGGCACGTCACCACAAAGCAATGACTGTCACGTGAAACGGGTAGTCAAGTACCAGGCCCTCCCGCGCTCCTGTGGTATCTGACAGGGTACACACCACCCCATTGCCAATACCCGCCTGGACGCTGTGGGGAATGCCATGCACGGTCGCAAGCACCACACCGAGTAAAGGGACCCGGACACATGCCTTGCTTGGGTGTTTGTGTCGGCAGTGTTGGTTCCCTCTTGCTTTCTTTGCAGCTTTGTGGTGCGGGTTGTCTGGTTACTTTTTCGGCGGGGCCCCGCTGGGGGCCCTTCTGATAGGCTTTTCGGCTGGGACCCGCTGTACCATTCAATCATTCTCACATGCCCCCACCTCGTTGACACACCTTGCCCTTGCGACTGTTGTGCGGTGCCGCTGTCGCGTTGCGTGCGGCCACCTCTAAGCTATATGCTCGCCGCGCAAGCAGCCTGTCGCGTGCCTCGGAAGCCTGGATGGGGCCCAAGCACACGAAACCATCGTACTCCTACAGATTAGAAGACATTGCCATCAGGCTCACGGCTCACGGCCCACATACCCATACCAGTTTGATTTTGGCGTCTTCCTGCGCCTTGATAGCCCTGCTGGTCTCAGCCGCCCGCCGGCGCACAAGTTGCTGGTACTGAGAGACCCGCGCTGAGTCATTCTGGAGCCTGTCGTTAGTCTCATACACTGGCTCCCCCACACCTTCAGAGACAGCTCCTTCCGCTGGAAAGAAATGTCGCTGCAGCAGGAAAGCAGCTTTCTGTCAAGACCGACCTTTCGCAAGCAAGCATGCACAGATAGCAGGACGCACTTGCACAAAGGCCTGCACTTGCCCAGTTGGTCTATGATATTCGGCTTGTGAAGTGCTCCTGGAGGGCAACGTCAAGCTTGGGCTGTGTTCCTGCGAATCCACAGGTGCGCGACCGAGCCTGCGCATTCGCGCAGCCTGCTGCTTGTAGTCAGACATGATTGATAATCTTTTGCATCCCGACAGAAGTAAGCGCTGAAGAAACACAAATCAGACCCAATAGGCTCGTCTGATGTATTTTTTTGCATGACAAAATCCACAGTACGATAACATCGGGAAAGCAGCCCATGAGCCCGAGAAAATGAAAACTATCACTCATGAAGAAGGACTTCTTGGAGCGTAGTCAATCTGTACCGGTCTTTGATTTTTAGGTTAGCGCTGTGAAGAGCTTACTGACAATGGTCAGGCGTACTATATCACCGAACAAGAACTGATTACGTACTTGCTCAAAACAGTCAGATGCGGAGCGCTGCCAGACTTCTTCGATCACACGGCTGGGTGGTGTCAATTGATGCCGCTTCCGCTCCAGGAACTCTTAATGGATGCTGCTCGCTTCCAATTACACATGGGGAGGCCATGGCGACGCCTGGGAGGCTCCTAGCTTTTGGCGGGGGTACCGGGGTCCAGGCGGCGTCGGGGACCTGCATTCGGCTGGCCAGTGCCTCAACGGCAGCCTCAATCTCGAGGTCTGCCGCGGACAGCAGCCCCCTGGCGGCTGGGACGGTGCCAAATGCGTCTCCTGTCGGGCTGAGCATGCCCAACTGGTTGCGGAACCTGTTTCCAGGTGCGAACAGCAGGTCTGTCTTGTGCCAACGCTAGGGGTGCGTAGCTTCGGCACCGTCAAGGATGCATGCGCTTGGGAGCTTCTCAGTCAGGCGGATGCATTGCACACTCCGTTTCACAGGCTCGAAGAAGGCGCCAGCTGCTGCATCCAGCGCGCCGCAACCAATTGCAGCCTCCGCGCCGGATGGCACGAGGCAAAGCAAAGATTCCGGAGATGACGAGGACCTCAAAGTGCTGGCGGAGCTGCGAAATATGTCTATGGATGGTGCGTTGCACCTCTCAGCCTGGGTTGCAGTGGCAGCAGTACATCGTGTGGGTGACAGCAGGACCGTTGAGCGTGGTGGTCGATTGCGGTGGGAAGAACGGTCCCGCTGCGCTCCCCGCCACTTAGAGCTATGAACCCCAGCAGAGTCAGATGCGTGCACCGGAGTACAATGTACAGGGCTGCAAACTGCTGTCATCTGATTCCGTATGGTGGGATGGATTGCGGATTGCGCCGCGCAGGATACGTGGAGTACTGCAAAAAGATGCGCAGCGGGTCGACGCCCCCGCGCCCGCGCCTGCCACCGGCGCGTATGTCTCGCGGGGAGTACCGCGGATGGGTCGACGAGGCCCGCGTGTCGTTTCTGCGCATGCAGCAACACGAGCGGATCGGCAGGTTGGTCACGATCTGGGTTTCGTCCGGGTCGGTTGTTGGCCAATCCCTTAGTGCTGTGCAGTGAAAGGTGTTGTCCGACTTGCGGATGCCCCGAAGGCCATCGTGTAGATCCGTCTCGTTCCTCGTTTCATGTCAAAACACCGCTTCGAGTGCTCACTTGTGCCATGCGCGTACATTGTTTGAGGCACAGACCGGCCGCTCTTGAAAGCGTTGGGCAACGGGAAGCGGCCCCATATGCGTGTGCATGCTGTGAGCGCAAGAGCCCTACACGCCCACTTCCCGCCGTGGCCCCCCACAGCCTAATCACGAAGGAGGAGGGGGAGCTCATCCTGGCAAAGCGGGAGGAGGTGCTCTGCGATCGGCGGCTGATGGAGACCATTGCCGACCGGACGGGTGTTTACATCGACCTGGAGGTGCGCGTGAACAGAGAGCCGGGGACATGTCACATGTGGCTTGCTGGGAATGAGGAAGGGATCTGCACCATGCAGATGTCCGGGGCGTATCCCATCGTTCTCTGCGCCCCACGGGGTTTACGTGTTACGGCACCCGAGCAATACCGACCTGTATCCTCCGTCCATTTTACGGCCTCAGGTCAAGGACTGCATCGAGCAATTCTTGGAGCTGCGGCAGAAGACGGAGCGGATCCACCGCTTCGTGACGGAGTTCGGGCACTCGTTGCCCAAGACCACAAGGGAGCAGGAGTACGCGCTGCGGTTCATGGAGCGAAAAGAAGCGGACGAGAAGCTCCAAGCCGCACTCGCGCGACGCGACACCGCAGGTTGCCCCATGCGGCTGAAACTGCCGTGGACGGGTCCTTCGGCGCTATGCGAGCTGACCAGGCGTCCGTACTGGGAGTGCTGCGGCCGAGCGGGCGCCAGCCCTGGCCAGGTCGCCCAGGAAGCGCTGCCTGGGCCGTCCCACGTCCCCCAGCAGACTGAGCGGTACGATTGGGCTTGTTGGTGAGGGGGCCACGGGAGTGAGGCGGGCGCAAGCATTGGTTTTAACATCTTTCTCGGCAGCTTAGAAGCCTTGCAGCGCGTGCAATAACCCTGAAAGTGCTTGCGCGTCCCTGGACACTCAAGACACGTTTACCGTCGGCTACGTCAATGTAGAATCTCCACATTGAGAAGCACGTGAGCGTGTTGCGCCCCATGCAATCCCTGGCACGGCGCAGGAGCGAGCCATGGGTGGACCCGGAGCGGATACGAGTGGCGCATCGAAAGTTCAAAGGCCATATCGGGAGGAAGTTCCGAAAGGCGTATATCGAGGCGTCGAAGCCTCGCATTCGACGGGGGGTTGGGCACGCCACAGCTTTCTTCTGGAAGCCTAATGAATGAAGCGCTGGAGTATTTGCGGAGACGCTGGCGGGGTTCGGAGTGGCGCCCTTCCGAGTGGCGACAAGGTGGTTGCAATTGACTCGACGCAGGTTGTGGGCGCGTCAGGTAGATTACCTCCACATGGTGGCCAACAGCTCGAATGGAGATGCCAAGTAGCCTGCTGGACCAATGTTCGTGTTTGGGTTCATGTGCACGAGCTGCGGCTGGCGGGTCCGCTGTCTTAATTGACAGTACGCAGGGAGGCGCGACGGCGCTTGTGTCGAGCTTACGTACGGACTCGGTGTGGCAAAGTGATGTCAACCGGTGTGGTAATTTAAATCGAAAACATAGTCATTTAACTAGAGGAGCCTTTACACTAGCTGTGGGCTACCGGTCGCCCCAGTCCACGGCGTAGGTAGTAATACCTATTGGCTCTAGAACTTTGATTCGCCCCATTTTTGCGTACATTTTGGAATCTAAACGATGTTTTTTGTGTCAGAGTGAAAGGCGTCGTGAGAATTGTGCTTAATGAGAGTGTGTATGTGGAGTTTCGGCCTCGGGTACGGCCCGCACTTTCAGACCTCAAACCTTGCTTCCGCTCGTTAGTGAAACTTACTTCGCTCTTTCGTGCGGGCAATTTGATGGTTCTAGGTGGAATTTGATTTCCTAGGTGCTTAAGCGCGCCACACCTCAAGAGGAAGGAAGCCTCCGCTAAAGTTGAGCTTGAACCAACTTGAGCAAATCATTAATTCCTTGCCCACAACCTTCTGTTGCACAACCATGTCAACTGCGTGGAGTCGCACCTGCTTTGACCGCAGCAGCCTAGGCGGCCGCTTGGCTGCCGGAAATACGCCGAGGGGTAAGCAACTGGACGCAGGAAGCTAGTGTTGCGCTCAATTGTGCATTTTCCAGGTGTATTGAAAAGTGGTTGCATCTGTCGTGGTGGTCGTCTTTGTAATAACCCTCACATGACGTCATGTCCTAGCTAGGTAATCGTGGTCGATTGCGCTGAACTGGGCATACAACAATTATCGCGCAGGCTTTATTATAAAGGGGCGTGCTGGCGCAGCCGTGCCTGTGGCGTCGCGACGCGCTTTGTTAGCTGAGGAACTGCGGTCTGCGGAGTACGCCGTCATCAGCACACCGACGGGGCAACAATTAGTGGAGGAGGGCAAATGGTTTGCGTTGCGACGTGACAGCGCAGTAAAGGCAAGCGCGCTGGGGTCTTGGGAGGTCGTCCGGTGCCGTACGGGACACTGACAGCATGGGTGCAGCTAGTGTGAATGCAGTCCGTCGTTTGAACTATGTGGGATAGGACATTGATTAAAAGCCTTGGGAGGGGCAAACCATCTTCGCCTTGGTAAGGCTTCTTATCGACCACAGCAAGTAACCTTCGCTCTGGACTAACTGTTCTCTGCTTGTGCCGCGTGGGGCTGCAGGCTTCGTCCGCAGGCGGCCTGCTACGGTTCCCGGCATTGGCGGTGAAGCAAACGAACGGCGAGTTCGTCAAAGGCAAACCCTTTCTTTCTGACTGGATAGTGGAGGCGGAGCTGGTGGACGAGCAGGCCTTCGCGTTGCAAGCGAGCAGCGATGTGAGCGGACCCAGCAACTTGCTGGGAAAGGTGTTGGTGACAAAGATTACGCAAACGGAAGAGAGCAGGCGGCGCATCGAGGAGGTCGTGCTAGCGTAAATGTGTGTGGTGTGCCGCGAATGGCCTGGGCGACGATATCGCACAAGCCTAGACGTGCCGCTGCGAGATGTTTCATGCGCAGGCGGACAGCCTTGAACATCCTTTCTAACACTGACGACTGCAATTGAGCGGGCACATACAGTGTCATTTATGTACTCTTAGACATTCTTTTTTGTTTCGGGGCTGCACATTACCGACCTGAAGGCGTCGGGAGGTTTCTCGAATTGGGTCACTCGTCGACGAGGGTGCGTGAGGCTTGACGTTAACCCCAGCCTGGATATATGGGTGTACGCCAGGCCGACAAAGGAGACCCTGAGAATGCGGCATGTTTGCACCCTGGGCTCGACCGAGGGACCTGTCCTGACGTCAAGCACGCAGACTTTTATTCTCTTTCATTCGGACTGAGCGGATGCGTGGCGGCCGCCTTTGGCGCACACTCTGGCCGCGAGAGCATGGCTGGATGAATGCCCCTCAATATTCAACGAAGCGCTTAATAGTAGCATTAAGCGTATTTTTTGTTCTTAGGCGCTGATAGCACGTATATCCCGTTTCCCTGTCTCCAAGTGGACGCCATGTGGGTTGCAGAGGACCGGCGGACGGGTGTGCTTGAGTGTGGATCTCCCGTACTTTGTCCCGTCACATGGGCTTGCGTCGATTCTCGTGCCTCACGCAATGGGCAGGAACGACACGGGGCTGTAATGGGCCTGGCCTTCGGTCCTGGTGCAGCTCATCTTCCCGTGGGATGCTTCAACCACAGGCAGCTCATATAGCGCCGGCTGTGAGCCCATGGAGGCGATCATACCCAGATGTACGAATCCTTGATACACAGCACACAGCTGGGTCAGCAGGCTGCTCTGTGCCAGAGTACACGCATCCATGCACCCCGCACAAAACTCTATGCCTCACTCGAGCACATCCTTGGCATACAGGGTTGCCCACATAATTACAACTTGCCGCGGTCAGAATATAGCTTCCGAGTGGTGCCGTATCAATGAATTATTATATTGCATCCGTAAGCTTAGTGCGCAGGTTCGCCAGGTTGCAAGCCGCTCTGGTTGCAAGGCACGCAAATCTGTTTTGAGGAGACTGTTGCAGGTGAACGCATGAAGTGGCGTAAGGCGGTTCCATACTTCCGCCTTACGCTAAAATATGTGAAGAAGGCGACTGTCAAAAAAGGAATTACAGGTGGTTGTACGTCGTTAACATCGTACATAGAATTTTTCTTCTCAGATGTGCCACTTGTAAGCAAGAACCCTTGATCAAGTCATGTCGATAGAATTGCTCTTCAACTATAACATGGAAATTTACTTGAAGGTCCTTGCTTGCAGCGGGACCGGTGACACTGAACTCGACACTTAGTGCGCGGTTGTAAATAAAATGTCTGATCAGCGGACTCCAACCAAGTCTGGGCTTCCACCCAAACCTGCTGGTGGGCAACAAGGAACGGTATACAAGCCACGGCAGAGCTCACAATGGTCGCCTGGAGCTCCTCGGGCCAGCACCACTGGACAGCCCAGACTCAGTATAACAGGTAAGGCTGCTTTGGTGGCAGACCTTGTGGACGGGGTGACATCTTGCGATGGCCATGTCCTGCATACAACAGGAGGGACGCGAGGGAGCTTCCGCAAGTCAACGCGCCAGTCGAATCGGAGTCAAGGCGGCGCAGAGACGGAGCGATTGCAGGCAAGGGTAGAAGCAGAGACCTGGCAGTAGCAGCGGCCCGCGGGGTCAGTCCTGAAGGGTGAAAGCAGGGAACAACCTGACCAAAGGTTGAGAGAACACACCACCACAGTCTAAGGCCGGCTCGAACGCATCAGTGCTCTTCTGGGATGAACTGCCTGAAGTACCGGCAGGGCCACTCAGGCAGATCCCCGTCATCCCACAGCGCCCAACCCCCGCCTCCTCTCAAGCTCCCTCTTCTGCGCTCCCTGCGCCCTCCTCCACTTGCTCCCGCCAGGTGGTGGTGGATGGCGTGGACCGCACCCCAAAGCCGCTGCTGTCCCTCAACCCGACTGTCCTCAAAGGCGTCCAGAACGACACCACCACCCCCAACAGCGAGTCCTCCGAGTTCTTCATGGACCGCATGTCCACCGCCGCATTCACAAAGGCCGGCTGGTACAGCAACGCGGACAGCGGCTCCCACACGCCGAAGAGCGAGACGGACTACGATTACGAGAGTGAGCCGGCGGGGCAGGCGAGGGTCGGGGCACAAGGGGCCGCGGGGGCATCATGGCGGGGCAGCTGGGCAGCTCGGGCTGCGATTGAGAGGACGGTGGGGCCGCGGGGTCGTCCTTTCCGGCAGCTACGTTCGAGTACCCGGCAACAACAGTCAGTCGTGTGCGTTGCACGAACACACCTGCGGCGCGATGTGGGTTTGTACGGCACAGCCATGGGACGGACGGACGCATGGAGGCTGTGTTATAACCTGAGCAGTCCACCCGTCGGAAACACATCACATCACATCACGTCGCAGCTGTTGGACACTAGGGGGAAGGCCTCGCATGGCCTTTCTTCTCGGGGGTGGTGCGCGGGGGGCAGCGCATGGCATGGCATGGAGCACGGGGTCCGGGTTGGGGACGAAGGACGGTTGCCCAATGGCACCGTTTCCGCCGCTCCCGGTGTCGCTGTTGAGCTCAGCCGGTTGGCGGATCTCGTCGCCCAGGTTGCCCAGGAGGTTAGGTGATCGGCCCCGCGGCCCCGTAACCCGGGCCAGCGCTGTTGCGTTCGGGATGACCAAGCCGCTGCCCCACCCGCTGCCGCACTGGCCCCACCTGTCACAGCTGAGAAACGGGACCGGGACCGTAAGGCCGCTGAGGATGCCGCGCTGGCTGCAAACTACGGCGACGACACGGGCGTGGCGGGCGGCAGCGACTCGGCCCGCGGGGGGCCGCGGGAGGAGGAGCCGCCGCCCCCGCCTGTGCTGCTGACGGAACGGGACCTGGAGCGCAGCGTGTACCTGACGCTGCACGAAACGGAGACGATCTTCATCTGGCAGGCAGCTGGTGAGGGCTGGCGGAGGGAGGGGTAGAGAAGGGAAGGGGAGGGCGGTGCCGCGGTGGGGGCGGGTTCGGTGTTCGGTGGGGGCTCACCGAGCTCGAGGGGATGGATGGGAAGACAGGCGAGCGGAGGAAGGCGACGGGGAAGGGGTTGGGAAGGAAGGAGAGGGTGGTGGTGCTGGTGGAAGGGAAGGGGAACAGCGAAGCGGTTGAGAGAAGGGAAGGAAATGGCCTCGGTCTCGATGTCGCCGAATGACACCGGCGGAGGTGACACCGGGCCAGACAGTCAGAACAGGGGCCAGGTGGGAGTCGTCGCGAGCCGCACTGCCTCTCCTCTGAGTGTTGATCGGCGGCCTTGGGATGTGATTGGCAGAACGAAGCGTCAGCTGTGCGCCCCACCCCTACCAGGCCTCTCGCCGCCCCGCCACCAGGGCTGTTTGCTACCTGATTGGTTGGAACCTAAACAGGGGGTTCAGGCTTGTGGTGGGGTTTAGGGTTCTGCGAGAGGCTGCGGTGTTGGCAGGCTGCCAGTGCTGGGGGCAAGGGGCAAAGCGCGCCGACGTGCCGGCCATGCGGCTGACAGCTCGTCCCTGGCCTCCTCACCCCGCCCCCGCCCCCGCCCGGTGTGCCCCCAGGTGTGACGGTTGCCATGGACACCGAGGAGGCCAAGACGGTGGAGGAGGCCAACCGCAGATACGCCAACCTGCTGCACACAAAGCAGGTACGTGCGCGGGTGCGACAGGGGAGCGGCCCAGCGGCTGTTCCGCTGCGCCTCGTCCACGATGTCCCTGGAAGGCAAGGGGCAGGGCGGGTGCAGGGGGACAGGTCCGGCGTTGGCTCTGGTCGTGGGGCGGGCATGAGCTTGGCTGGGCGGGCGCTGTCAGCCGGTCACCGGAGCAGGCGCGTAGCCATGTGCGGTCTGCAGCCATCACATAATATTACATCACACCGGGCGGGTCTCATCTCTTATCACATCACATCACATCACGGGTGAGCGCCGGACGGCCGCGCGCGGATTCAGCCGGAGTGCGGCGTCATGGCGCGCTCAGGAGCGGCAACCCGCAACAGCAGCATGTGCAGCGGAGAAGAGGCAGAAGGCAGCTGGTCTGCCCGGGAGCTCACACGGGCTGGCGAGCAGGCGCCAGCAGCAGCGGGGCCCAACACGGGGCGCGGGCAGCAGTGCGGCTCGGTTTGAGCCCTGGGCCGATGTAGCCCGGGCAGTGGGCAGTGGGCCCCATGCATTTGCTCGCAGCAGTCGGGAAGGGTGCTCTGCGTGTGAGTGAGTCCGTGGGCGCCGTACAGTCCGCAGCGGCTGTCGGTCGTCACGAGAGCCGCCACCACCGCGCGTGGTGCGATCGTGGGTTATGGGGAGGCACTGTCATCCGGGGGCCGGTCTTGACCCCAAAGCTGTCGTTGCTCCTGGAGAGAGCCATCGCCGCGTTCGACCCTCCTCCTGACCTTCACCTCCACGGCCTGACACCCCCACCTCTTCGCCCCCCTATCCTCCTCCTGCTCCTCTTGCTGCCCCAGGCCGCCGACAGGTACGTGGACGCGGAGGCTCAGACCCTGGTGGCGCTCACCAAGAGCCGCGATGTGCAGTCCGCGGTGCTGGTGACCCGCAACACGGCGGTGCAGGCCACCGCCTGGGACATATCCGACACGTTCCGGGCGCTGGACGAGGTGCGTGGAGCGGGGCGGGGCGGGGGGCGGGTGGGGAGGGGAAAGCAGCGACCCTGTGTATGTGTCGTACATGTGCCGTGTGCGCCATGCCGCGCCACCAGGTGCCCCCGCGCAGCCCCTGCTGGCATCGGCAATCCAGGGATGGACGTCACAGCCGGACCCAGTCCAGTGGAGGGGATGGTTTAGGGATGTGCGACAGGCGTGCTGGGGCCACCCTCACCGGCACATGGCTGACGAGAGGGTGGGCGGCTCTTGGCGGCGGTGGCAGAGGCAGGGGCCAGGTTCAGAGGCGGGGGGCCTGCGCGTCCTGGGGCTGGCTCTGTGTGTACAGGAAGACGGAGCTCTGGCCCCGTGTCTGTGTATGTGTGTGTTTGTTCTTATGCGAGCAGAACAGGAGTGCAGGGGACATGCAGGGGGCCGGGCAGGAGCCGTGTGGCCGCGCAGCGAGGAACCGTGTACACGGCTGTGGGGGACTGCGGATGCGGATGGGGTTGAGGAGGTGACCCCGCCCCAGTCCGGGTCCGATCGGGGCCTGACAGCCCTCTGCCTTACCAAGAGAAGAGCATGGCAACGGGTCACACGCGCTGGCGGCCGGCTCCTCTTTTGTCCGACTGCTCCCGGAGCGTTTCCCCGGCCCACTCCGCCCACTCCGCCTGTCGCCCCCGTCTCTTGTCGCCCCCGTATCTTCCTCACCTCGCAGGCCGCGGCGGATGCGGAGGATGACCCTCGGGGCACGGCCGTCTCCTCCAACCTGCCGCCCATCAGCCAGATGGCCGGCTCGGTGGCTAAGTACACGCCCAAGGCGGGAGGCGGCGACGCCAGCGGCCGCGGCACCGTCGCCGGGGGGCTGAACCGCACATCCGTTTTCGGTGGCGCGAACGGCGGGCTCAACCGCACTTCCATGTTCGGTGGGGCGACGGGCGCGAGCTTCATGTCGGGTGAGGAGGAGCCGGGCGGGGTGGGGCGGGTGGCGGGTGGCGGGGGAGGGTGGGTATGGATTGGGGAACCGATACGTGGCACAGGAGTCAATACGCGACCCAAGTTACTTACCATACATTACCCGGGGGAGGGTG
This sequence comes from Eudorina sp. 2006-703-Eu-15, assembly GCA_003117195.1. Taxonomy (NCBI): domain Eukaryota; kingdom Viridiplantae; phylum Chlorophyta; class Chlorophyceae; order Chlamydomonadales; family Volvocaceae; genus Eudorina; species Eudorina sp. 2006-703-Eu-15. The sequence goes on along the minus strand of BDSI01000146.1, from coordinate 273,734 downwards.
GGGGGGTGCGCGGGATGGGCGGCAGGCGGCATGGCTCCGAGGTGGTGCATGCATCGCTGGGCGGAGCACCCGCGGTGAACCTGGTCTCACAGCTCTAACAGCCGAACACTCTACACCCACCCCCCGCGTACCCCCTCAGCCCTGACGGTCCGGTCTCCCCGGCTCGTCACACGCCGCCATCCTCTCTCTCGCTCACCTCCCTGGAGCGCCTCTCCCCTCCGCCCTTCCGACCAGCCAGACGCCGCCACCCTCCGTCCCCCCCTCCCCCGCCCCTCCTTTTCGCTCTAACAGCAGCGCAGCTACACTGTTATCTCCCAGTATCCTGTATTCCCCCTAGTCCCCGAGTACCTACCTACCTACCTACCTACCTACCTACCTGCCTGCCTGCCTGCCTGCCTGCCTGCCTGCCCTGTGATGTCCCCCCCTTCCAGGCCCCCCCGGCGCGCAGGCCTCCGGCCACATGTCCGGTCTGAGCGCCAACCTGCCCAACGGGGTGCCCGTGGAGGCCACCGCTCAGCCGGCCGAGCCCGCCGACCCGCTCCAGGCGCTGTCGGGGCTGCCGGACGCGATGATGCTCATGGACTACGCCATCAACCAAAATAACTACCTGCCGCAACTGCTGCTGTACAGGTGCGCTGAAGGGCAGTTGGGAGGTGGGGGAGGGGTCACGAGGGTGGGAGGTAGGGACGAAGGCCGGGGTGGGCGGCGGCCGCGGCGCTGCGGGCACAGTCAAGTTGACGAAGCCGCGAAGTCGTCGGTTGACGTCCGTCACGGGAGGCGGCGAGGAGCACCCGGGGGGAGGGCCGCTGGGGCGCGTTGCGCTCTGCGGGGCAGTGGCACCGACTCACCCCTCCGGCCCGCGGCCTGACCCCCGCCCCCAGGCATCAGGGGGCCTGGGGCGGTTGGGTGCGAAAGGTACCACCATGGTGTGTGTGTGTGTGTGTGTCCGTCTCACGGTGTTCCCCCCCCCCGCCCTCCCCCCTCCCCCTCGCCCCTGCCCCGCCCCAGGGACATCCAGCCCCTCCCGGGTATCCGCTCCAGCGTCACGACCGCCATCCGCGGGGCGGTGTCGGGGGGCGGGGGCGGTCCCGGCGACGACGCCGACTCGGACGTGCTCAGCCACACGGGGGGTGCGCCCGGCCGGGACACGCGGCCCCTGTCCGCCGCCCCCTCGGACGGCGGCCGCAGCCACTCAGAGAGCGTGGCGGCGCGGTCCGCGTACGCCGCGCAGCCCCGTCTCAGCAACCCGCCGGGGCAGCTCAGTCGGCAGCCGTCCGAGCGCAGCATCCCCTTCAGCCGGGGCATGTCCCTGCGGGAGGGACACGCCAGCGGGGGCGGCGACGGGCGGTCCGCGAGGCACTCGCACGGCGGCGGGGCGGGCTTTGGCGGCGGCGGGTACGCGGCCAGCGTGGCGGAGAGCAACTGGCCCGAGGAGCTGCTGCAGGTGGGGGCAGGGTGCGGGGTGTCCGCCATTCAGTGTGTGTACTGCATGGCGTTCGACGGACACGGGGCGCACCCCGCAAGCTGTCCTTAGAAATGAACACTGTGTGTGTGTGTGTGTGTGTGTGTGTGTGTGTGTGTGTGTGTGTGTGTGTGTGTGTGTGTGTGTGTGTGTGTGTGTGTGTGTGTGTGTGTGTGTGTGTTATCAAAGAGAAAAGCTGAGCCGCGAAAAAGCAGACCCGTGTCCAGCAATGCAACCGACGACTGAGACCGAGACCAGAGTTACCAATATGCCAGGGCGAAATATGTCGTCCATAAGGAGTCCCAAGGTGGTGTAGGCCGTGATGCTGCAGCGCCCCGTATCGTTGTCGAGCGCCGGTGGGCGCCGGGACGCCAGCAGAAGCAGCGGCTATGACGTCGTAGGCTAATGCAGATGAAAACTCTACTAAGCTACCTACTGATCCTAAGGTGCAGCAAAAGCAAGGGCGTATGCGTCAACAGCGCGTGCAATGCCGACAGCAAGCAAGTGCCCGGCACAACCGTCCCAGCCCGTGCAGAAGGAAAAGATACTGACCTGAATGCAGAAACGGGAGCACCAAGCGAAGCAGCACCGTCAGTGGTTAGCGAAGCGAAGTCGGAGGACATGCAAGGCGGATGGCAAGACAGGGACACACGTGAGCGCGACGGTCCTAAAAGTTGTTAGTAAGAAGGAAAAAACGAGCAAAGCAAATGGAATGCAAAGATGCGGGTGCCGAATTTGCAGTGATGTGCCGGGTACGAACGCGGTCAACGGCCGGCACAGCGCAGGGGCAAAGAACTAATAGCAGATGCTGTGTGTGTGTGTGTGTGTGTGTGTGTGTGTGTGTGTGTGTGTGTGTGTGTGTGTGTGTGTGTGTGTGTGTGTGTGTGTGTGTGTGTGTGTGTGGAGGGAGGCCTCCCAATCGCCGGGTGGTCGGGTGGCGGGCGGTTGCTGGTCAGGACCTGGCGGGATGCGACATGGGTCCGCGCCCACCCCTTTGCGGGGGCCTCATCACCTTGCACTGGATGAGGATGAAATGTCTGGCGCCGCCGCCCTCAGTCCCGACAGCCGAGCGGCCGCCCATCCGCCTCCCCCGCGGCACCGAGGCTCCCTCCCCGATTCCCGCTACCGTAATCCCAGCTGCTGCTGCTGCTGCTGCTGCTGCAGCTGCCCAAGCGCCTAAACCCCTCAACGGCCTTGCCACGCCGCCGCCGCCCGCCGCCCTCTCGCTCCACGTCCCCCTTCCCGAACTCCCCCCCTCCTCGCCTTCGCTCCAACCACTCCGCCGCCTCCCCCGCGCCCCGCCCCGCCCCGCCCCCCCCCTCCCCGTCCGGGGTGCAGGAGCTGGCCGACCTGGGCGACGACGCCCCCCGCATGGAGCACCTGTGGGACTGGGTGTGCCCCCTGACCGCTGGCAAGAACGTGGCGTGCATGGGCTGGAACAAGGCCAACCCCGACCTGCTGGCGGTGGGGTACGGCTCCTACGCGTTCACCACCGGCACCACGCCGCAGCCCGCCGAGGGCGGCGGCCCCGCCGAGCCCAAGGGCCTGGTGGCGTTCTGGTCGCTCAAGAACCTGCAGCACCCGCTGTGGCACTTTGAGGTCAAGGCCGCCGTCACGGCGCTGGACTTCTCGACCTACAGCCCCAACCTGCTGGCGATCGGGCTGTACGACGGTACGGTGTCGATATACGACATCAAGTCGCGCCAGGGCACGCCGACCATGGAGAGCGATGTGCACAGCGGGAAGCACTCGGACCCGGTGTGGAAGGTAGGCAACGCGCCGTGACGACGGGAAGTGCGACCCCACCGCCCGGGGATCTGTGAATGTGTGTGTCTAGAAAAGAAACCCGTCCGCCCGGAAGCCAGCTGCAGATATACTTACCACATAACCACATATGTGTGAAAGGAACCTGTGTGTGTGTATGTGGGGAAAGCGAGCTCAGCGCGAACCCGAACGAATCTCTCCAGGGAGGTGGCTTGGGCGTTGAGGAGGCAAGTCATATGGCGTGCGACGTTGTGTCTTCTCAGCTGGGCAGCCGGGGGAGGGGATCCCCCCCCTGGAGCCAACCCCTACCCTCAAGACGGCCGCTCCAAGGTCCCCAGGAGGCACGGTGCGGTGTTTGCCCCCCGTGCGCTCCGGGGAGGCCGATGAGTGCCGTGTCATGACTCATGATGATCCCCAAGGCGGGAAGGGCCCCACTCCCCTCATTCACCAGGCCTGACCGTTTGTTCCATGTTCGCACCGGCGCTGCGGCGTCCGTACCGTTGGTACTTTTGTTCAAGAGGCCCCTCCTGAGAGACGGCTGTCGCGGCGTCCGCGAGAGAGCGCTGCAGCCCCGGGGGGGGGGGGTGGCGGGGGACGTCGTCCGCAGCCTGCCTGGTCACGGTCTCACGGACCCGTCCCCACAGGCCCTGGAGACCTCACTCCCCTCCCCAGTCCCCTCCCGCATATACGCGACCCGCCCCCTGCGGCCCCCTCGGACGTCTTTCCCAACTGTACCTCCCCCCCCCCGCCCCGCCCCGGCCTCCCAGGTCAAATGGCTGGACCACGGCCCCGAGCGCGACGAGCCGCTGGTGTCCATCTCCACGGACGGACGCGTCACGCAGTGGTCCATCGCCAAGGGGCTCGAGTTCTCCGACCTCATGAAGCTCAAGCGCATGGCGCGCCGGGGCGCGGGCGGCCCGCCCACCACCTCCGCGGCGGCCGCGGCCAAGGAGGGCAGCGCCAAGGCCGCGGCGGCGGTCCCTGAGCAGCAGGACGCCTTTATCAGCCGCCTCACCTCCGGCATGGCCTTCGATTTCTCGTCGCGGGACGAGCGCATCTACGTGGCGGCCACGGAGGACGGCTGGCTGCACAAGTGCAGTACATCGTACAGCGAGCAGTACTTGGAGTCGTACAGGGGCCACATGGGGCCGGTGTACCAGGTGCAGTTCTCGCCCTTCAAGCGGGACATGTTCATGTCCGCGTCGGGCGACTGGACGATCCGCATGTGGCAGGAGGGCCGCGACACGCCGCTGCTCACCTTCCAGGCGTCCACCACGGAGGTCAACGACGTGCAGTGGTGCCCAACCAACTCGACGGTGTTCGGCTCTGTGACCGCCAGCGGGCGCCTCGAGGTACCTACCGTAGGGGCTCCGGGCGGGGGGAGGGGTGGCGGGTTTGGGAGGCGGGTTTGGGCGGCGTCGTACTCGGGGCGCAATGCACGCCGGCGGGCCGGGGAGAGGCCGTACATCGCCGCGGTGTACGCCCCGCGGTTAAGGGCTAGACGGATGCCGCCCATCTTCTACGGGTGCATGGGGGATGTTCGGCAGATGTGACCGGGGGGCTTGGCTGCCCGTGTGGCGTTGCCGCTTTGCTTTCCGTGCGCCGGCCCCCCCCCCGTGTCGTTCTCGTCAGCATGCTCGGCTGGCTGACTGTGTGTCTGACTGGCTGCCATGCCCTGATGTGTGTTTCTGTTGTACGGCATAGGCCGCTGCTCGGTTGTGACTGACATCGTGGATGTGGCGACGTGGTGCTGCTGCACACACACGCACCTACACGCCCTTGGTTTGGGTCGGGCGGGTCTCTAAACACACGCACACTTCGCTTCTCGTGGCTCAGTTTTATTTTACACACACACGCGATGTGGCGGCGTGATGCATTGCTGTTCGCAGATTTGGGACTTTTCCCTGTCTACAGTCAAGCCAGTGATGCACCAGAAGACTTCCATGAAGCTGTCATGCCTGTTGTTCGCACCCAGCTACCCGGTGGTGGTGTGCGGCGGCGAGGATGGTGCTGTCAAGGCGTACCGCATCTTCAACGTGTCGCATGAGTACGACACACTACAGGAGCAGCTGGAGCGGCTAGATGACTGCATTCGGGCCAACGTGATGAAGAGCCAGGCAGCGGCATGAGGGGCGTGTCGTCTGTCGACTGGGTTTGGCAACGTGGGGCTCTCAACGGCTCCTGGCGGTCTGGAGCATGGGTCCACTTGACTGTCGTGACGGTATTGACCAAATTGTGACTGGCTTGCTTACGGGGGCGACATCTCCCCCCTCCACGTCTGGACCCTCGCTCCCTCGCACCGACCGTTGCAGCGACAATCGCGAACAGGATTGCAACGGTTCGGTACACGTGCGAGCTGTGGCGCGAGCTGTAACATATTCTGTTGGTGTTGCTGTCGAGCCTTAGCCCGCAGCTCGTCACCCAGTTCCCACCTGCACGATCACACGTTGCTGCATCGCAGCTCGTCCGCATGAATCACAGATGTCGGGCCAAAGGTTTCGCCGGAACGACATGACGGTGCTCATGCACCGTGCCCAGCCCTGTCCTCCTAGTCCTCCTGAAGACACAAGGGGTTCACGCACACGGCCCATCATCTCTCCGCCTTTCTTTCCTTCACCATCAGTCTCGCGTGCTGCCACCACCACCACGTCGCGTGCTGGTATCTGTCAAGCCGCAACTAAGGTTTACGGTCGTCGTTGCTGGTCGTGTCACCCTGTCCTCCGCCGACCGCATCTGCGACTCGGTTGCTATGGAAGTTTCGAAAGAACGTCTCCTGAGCTTGCCGAATATGCTCAGCGTATGAGAAGTCCTTGATGGCCGCCCTGAAGTCGGGATCTTGCAGTAAGTCCAGAAAGAAGAGGCAGTGCGGGTACCTGCACGAAACACACACCCAGTCATGGGCTGGGATGCATGACCTCACCTTTTCTCCCCTTGATGACACTTCCCCGAAACCCTTAGCCCAGGGAGATGTGTCCACGGACTACCGATAGCTGTCCACCACCCCACCCCACCCTTTCAACCAACTGACTGCTCACGTTATGTGGCTGGCGTAAGCTGGCTGTTTCCAGTATTGCAGGTATTTCAAGTAGTTTATGAAGGACGGGTTCTCGAAGTACTGTTTTGTCGCAAGCCCTGCAGTGGACACGACACTGTGATAAAACAGCGCTAGAGACGAGCAAATGACTGGCTTCTCCCTTACAATTGATGTACAGAGGATTGGCCAGGCACTGAACGAATTCAAGCTCCAGAGCAAACCGCTCGTGACCGCTGATGCCAACTTCTTGGTCTGTCCAGGCCCTGATACACCGCCAAACAAGACACCCGACAATTGTTCCATAATCATCTCCATGCGAACATTCATAGACAAGGTCCCTACCGTCGCGAGCCTGCCGACATACTGTATAAAAAGCAACTATCGTCCTGAACAGACACCCCCTTATCCGATCTGCAAGCTTTACATTGAATCTGTATACATGCGAGGTATGCAATAACGATACGCGTACGGGTTATCTCCGGCGTTGCAGCTCAGTTAGCCGGTAGTTGCCCAACTAAATGAACGGGTCCACGGTCAAGATCACATCCCAAAACGATGTAATATTCTCTTCCGCATGTATGACACCTGCCATGTATGACACCTCCCATAAAGGGACACGAATCACCAGCGCCCCGCCCAACGCTTGTGCTGACATGCGCCACCGGAAACTGCTGGGCTCCTCGTTCCCAAGAGCACGCAAATGCACGTCCGCAATCCCAGCGAACAGTCAATTTCGGCACGTCTGCGCTTGATCACAGCAATTGCAAGCTGTCACACACCCCATCCACACCCCACCCAACAGCACACTCAAAACTAAGCCCCTCCCCCCGTGGAATGCAGCAAGCTGGCGGGACGAGCCCCATGCAGCACCGCATGCTTCCAACCCCTGCATGCCTGGCACGGCCCCCCTCATTCGCACGCCAGCTTGTTGTCGAACGAGGACATGCAGATCGCAAACGCCTGGAACGCGGATATCGGCCACTGGTAGTCCATCGTGAACGTGTCCTTGCCCACCTGCGTTTAACCGGAACAACACGCGGCGCGCAAGTTCTCGCTATGGAGCAGTCATGCTGCCAGGACGGATGTGGGCACGTGCTTCAACCGCTGCGCAAGCAGTTCTGCAGTTGTACGGCGCACCCGTCCGCTCGGGTTCGGAAGGGCCATCCTCAGGCTAAACATGTGACGAGCACACATGGAAGCTTAATTTGATTCCGCGCACATATCAGTGCGCCCCATACCTTAACCCCCCCCCGCCAACACACGCCGGTATGATGCTCGCAAATCAGCGAACCACAGCAATTACTGACGACAGGGCCGAACAAAGGGAAGTTCCCGCATGATGGCATCGGTCACGGACTGCCGGTCCAACCGATTCCCAACAGCATCAAAACCCCATTGCAACACACCTTGCCGAACTGGAGAATGATATGGTTCTGGTTGTCGTCCGAAACCAGCTGGAAGTTCTTTACTGACGCCTCCGTCACCCGCCCGTTGAAGTTCAGGCAGTAGGCGTTCAGCTGCGCGCAGGATGACACAAGCCAGACGACTACGATTTGTCGAAAACGAGCCAACCAGTTCCGCACTGTCAGGTTCTCGGATGAACCCCTTCATCGCAGACACAAGCCCGGCCAGTGCCGCAAGATATGACCTTCCGTACCTCATCGTTCCAGCGCGGCGGCTTGTTCCCCATCATGACCAGCTCGTCCATACGCTGGTTCCGAATCCTGCAACGTGACGTCACGCAGACAGGAATCAAAATCAGAAGGGGCAGACGCCTACATCATGTGTAGGTGTTGCGGGTCTCGGCAGTACTCCTTACCGCTCGAGGATGCAGTCCGTTTCGCCCGTGGGGTTGTACATCCTGCGGCCGCTCCCATCCACGGCAGGGATGGCCGCCATCATCTTCCGCGGTCCGCGCGTACCCAGCACATTGTACTGGTACGTAACAGCGCCGAGCTCCTGCCGTGTGGGCTCAGACCCTTCCTTCTTGCCCGGCTTGGGCCCCTTGTCGTATATCGTGAATTCCGTCCCCACGAAGTTAGACCGCACTTTCCCGAAGTACGCGCCGCTTTCGCGGCTCAGGTCCTCGTAGTCCTTTGAAATGACGTAGTTGCTGGTCGTTTGCTTCTTGCGCTTCTTCGCGGAGAGCAGGAATCGCTTCCCCTCCTCCAGGAACAGTGAGTACCGCGGATACATTCTCACCGACCCCCTGTCCCGCACAATGATGCACTGGACGGGGCCGGTCTTAGGGCCCGGCTGCATGAGAAAGCCGGGCATGTCGCTCAGGTCGAGCTGCGGCCCTGGACGCGGAGCCGCTACCACCTGCCGTTCCGCAGAACGCGTTGTGCCGGCTAATTCATCATTCGGGTCGTATGACGACTTAAGTCCATGGACCAACGCGACTCCACTGCTCGGAGTGGACACAGCGTCCGTCGCCGCTGAGCCCGGGGTCTGAGATAAATTTGAAGGCCGTAAAGGTGAATCCGTAAAACTTTTCTGAGGAACCGGAGGCGGGACCCGTAACGACGGATTTTTGTGAAGCGAGTTTGGCGTGTAAGTGCCCCCCGTTTGAAGGCGTTCTTGCCGTTTCGCGGCAAGAGATGATCCTTTCCGTGCTGCTGCTGCTGCTCCGTTTGGGGACGTCATGCCACTGGGTCCCTCCGCAAGCACATCGCCATCCGTAAACAGCTCGTTGGTGTAAAACGAAACTGTCATATCAGAAAACATGGGTAACGCGTTAATGCTAAAAACTTCGAGAACCGCGAAACGCGTGCACTCTGGCTACGGCTCCTGACCCACCTCCATCCCGAGGAATCGCTGCCGAATCGGGCCGATGTGGTGTGTTGACGCCGCGTGCAGCCATCGACATTGATGCCGCAAGCACTGGCACATAGCCGGCCGCCCGCTCGTCATCGCTGCAAATTAGAGGACGCCAAACTTTAGGTCGACGCATGCGGGCTAAAGCAGGGGGCCCAGCCTCAGCTCACCTATCGGAATCCATGCCTGACATTCTTATCTGCAAAGTGCTCTAAGTTGGGTGACAACTGTTGGCCCCTCAGGGCCCCAAAACAGTTCTCGCCTAAAGGGTCTGAAGCCGTCGCAAGGGTCACACAGGATGCCAATTTGGAAATTAACGCAAACATACACTTTTCCAGTGCGGTGTTCAAAGGAATGGAGCTTGAAACAAATTATTATGGTTCCCGTACGACAACGGCGACGATGGGAAGTCCTCGTTTGGACCACTCCACACGCTTTAGCGACGCCAACTGTGCGTTCCTCAACGACCTAAGGGTACCTACTTACCTTGGTTGTGAACAAGAGTTAGGTACCGCAAACGTCAACAATGGCCACAATGCAGCGCTCGCGCGTTGTCAACGCCCAGGCGGGCACCAGCACTAACCTGGTTGCTGCTCGGCCAATTGCCCAGCGTCTTTGCTTCCAGCCTGCTATCCGCATGGCTGTCCGGCAGCAGCGCGCCACGAGTGGCCGCGCTATGCCCAAGGTGCGGCTGTGCCCGGCCGCAGCCATAAGCTACTTTCCATGCAACTATCAAATTCCTATAATGCCACAACGGGGAAATGCAGATTGTGGCGGCTGCTGCGGTCGAGGCTGTGGCTGAGGAGGCCAAAAAGCTGCCGAGGGGCTTTCACAGGTGAGGCGAACAGCAGCTTAAGTTGAATTCCTTGCATTCGAACTCATCATCTTATGGACCGCAGGTATGAGACGATGATGATCCTGAAGCCTTCGCTGAGCGACGAGGAGAGGTGCGTCACCGTGTGCATGGTTGCCCTTGGTTGCCAGCTTACAAGCTAAGCTATCAACTGTTAATGTAACAGGGACCGTGAGCTTGCGAAGTTTGAGGCATACCTCAACAAGCAGGAGTGCTACGAGATCAACGCGCTCGTGCGAGGGCGCAACAAGCTGGCGTATCCCATCAAGAAGTAAGCGGCCTCCCTTTGCTCCCTCCCGGCTGCCATTGTATCCCCCTGGCTACCCCTCTCATTGTCTGCGTGTTTCGGTCGTCACTTCCGTCTGCCCGGCTCAAACAATGGTGTGCAGGGAATGGGAGGGCATCTTCGTCCTTTACTCGTATGTCGCAACTCGCGCGACGGGCCGTGCCGTCCAGCTGCTCCTATCTAACCCGGAGGCTGGCGCTGAGGACACCGTGCTCCGGCACATCACCCTCTGCCGGGAGTAAAGCAGCATCCTGGTGGATCACCTTGAGCGTACTGCCTCGTACGGGCTGTATGACAGGATAGCTTGCAGCCGGTTTTGATGTTTTGCGGGCGCGGATGGCGCTATTTATTGGTCTGGTGTCGTGGCGGGGAGACGGGGACCACCGTGTCGGCCTCCCCTTCTCCGGCGGGATGGTCAGCGAGCAGCGTGGACAGGGCGGTGTGCTTGCAGGGTTGTTGACAGTCGGGTGTTCGGCAGCCGGCTTGGCTTTTTAAGCACATATTGCTCGCGTGGGTTTCGTTTTGGGCAACCTAACGCGGCACATGATTCGCCTCGACTCGCGAGCGAGGAATGTTACAAAGCTTGCCCGAACATTTGCGCAAGCTTCCCGCGGACTGGCTCGGGCACTTCGGCGTAGATCTGCTCCCATCGTCCCGATGCGGCAAGATTGGTCTTGTACAACTGCAAGATCTGGGCCATCTCGTTCCGCAGTCCCTCGCATCCGACCCGTCGCCAGGACGCGAAAGCGGAACAGAGCATGGGGAACGCCGGCAAAGCAGCCTCCGGGTTCATTCGGACAAGCCTGTACAGGCAGACCCAAGGGATTGACGGTTGGACAAGTAGGCCAGAGGTCGGTGGCGGTGAGTACGGTGTCAGATCAAAACAGCAGCGGCGCGATATTAGTGCAGTCGCACACTAATATCCACAAAACAAGGTGCGGCGGAATACGAATACCCCTTTGACGACAAGAAAACAACTATCTCTGGAGGCCCAGCTTGCGTGTTCGTTCAAAACTTCCGCACACCTGCACAGCCCGAGGAAGGCGTGCTCCTTTTCCGTCCCGTCCCGGATGTTCCGAAGCTGGTTGCACCAGGCGAAAGCAAAGTGGCCCAGGTGGGGCGCCAGCTGGTCGGCGCATCGCCAGGCGGTCCGGCCCAGCGTGATGGAGCAGTTCTCCAGGATGGAGGGCGGCATGCGCCCGGGACCCGAGTACGACAGGATGGCGGTCATGCGGTGCGCGATGGCCTCTGCAAGGGTCCAGTCGGAAGGAGCACGAGGCCAGACGAATGAGCTTCCAGGTCCGCAAGCTCAATGAAATAACACACACATACATCCTGTTCTGTCTGCCTAAATATAACACACACACACACACACACACACACACGCACGTCGTCGGTTGCATTGCTGGACACGGTTCTGCTTATTCGCGGCTCAGCTTTTCTCCTTGCTAACACACACGCACATGCACACGCGCAGGCGGCGCGTGAGCAGTCGAACCCACTCTCGACCACAACGATCGCCGTATATACGGTGCACAGCCGGCCACAGTTGCATGCGGCAACCTCAACGCAGCTCAGAAGTGGCGCTCCAGAAGCCACCGGCAGTGCGTTGGGGGCTTGGGACAGACGTGCAAGGACGCAGTCAAGCAAAGTCGGTGCGGTCGCCTTGCAGGGACCTCGACACCCAGTGCAGGTACCGTAGTGGTCAGCGCCGGTTGAGGCGCCCTCGGCAGCGCCTTCAACCACACCTCCCTCGCTGGCCCCACGCAACGCCATGCGCTGCACATCTGCACTGCTACGCTCGTCTGTGTGTTCAGATTAGAGACCCGCCCGTCTGTGTGTGTGTTTCGTGTGCCACCCCCCGCAGCGGCGCACGCCTCACCCGCATGCGGTGCGACCCGTTCCGAGTCCACCTTGATGACCACTTCCCCGAGCGACCAGCACGCGTTGTTAGCGGCCGACAGGTTGGCGTCCGTGATGCGCGGCAGCTCCAGCACCGTCAGCGAGCAGCCCACCAGCGCGTCCAGCACCGGCAGCAGGTGCGCCACGCAGGCGGACGCCAGGTCCCCGATGAGCGCAAAGGCGCTCTGGCGGACGTCCGGAGAGGCGTCCCTGCGAAAGCCCGAGGGGGTTGGGGGAGGGGGGGAGGTTGCGGGTGGGAAGGGAGAGGGGGACAGGTGCAAGGCCGATGGGTGCGAGGGGGGCTGAGGCTGGGGGCATGGATGATCGGGAATCGCTGTATCCATCCGGAACGATCTTCTCCAGGAGGAGGTGTGCCCGGAGGAGGGGTACCGTGGCGGCTACGGTAGGCTGTCTCCCATGTGCCCGGAATGGCGGTACGGTACTCACGTGCAGCAGATCATGAGCATCTGCACCAGCGGGCTGGCGGCCACCAGCGACTCGATGCTGGCGTGGAGGCCCTGCACCAGACCGCTGATCATGTCGAGCGCCAGCATGATGTACGTGGGGTCGTACTCGAGGGTTTCGCCGCCGCCGCCGTTGGCGGATGCGCCCGCGGCTGTCGCGGCCGCCGCGGCCCACGCCTCGAGGCTGCCTAGCTGCGGCTGCTGCGGTTGCTGCTTCCGCCCCACGTGCAAGTACGCCCCAACCACCGCCAGCGCCTTGTCGTACAGGGCTTTCGCGTAGACCTCCACGGCCCGTCCGGTGTGCGGGGTCACGCTGGCCAGGCACTCCATCGTCGCCAGCACATCCTGGTCGGTGTCGTGTGGCAACGGGGGACGGCAGGAGGGATACAGGCGTGGGCATGCAAGAGGGCACGTTAAAAGTGACTGCGGCCACTGCGGCCCAAATCCCCAAGAAAACATACACAGGGAAATCCCAAGAACCCCATGACACACCCAGCCCGTGGCCGGGCCGCGCACCTTGTCCGCGGGTGACGCCGAGGTGAACTTCGCCACCAGCGGCGGCAGCACAATGCCCGCGAGCGCCGGGTCCGCCATGCGGGGCCCCAGCACCCGCGCCGTGCACGCCATCGCGTCGTACGTCACCATGACGCCCCGCCGCGTGTAGCGCGCCAGCGCCCCGGCGAGCGCTTCCAAGATCGCCTGGGGGGGCCAGGCAGCCAGGGGGCGAAAGCGGGGGCAACCACTTGAACAAAACAAACCGCGCAACCGCTGCTTATGAGAGGTCTCGCAACCGGGCGGGCAGTGGACACGCAGCCAGGGGTACATAGCCGGGCGGCGCTTGGTACCCGACAAGGCGGTACACCCCTCACCTCGGTTTCTCATCTCGCGGCTCAGCTTCTTACACGCCCCTCAACCCCCTCTCTTCCAAGGTGAGGTGCCGTGCGTGTCAAGTACCCGGGTGCACAGTGCACGCAGCAGACGATGTGCCGCGTCCCCGTCTATCTGTCTGTCTGTCCGTCCAGCTGCCGTACCTTGACGTACGGCTCCAGTAGTTTGTCCGGGTTGGTGTGCCCGTCCCCGGCCGTCTCCATGATGGCGGCCAGGGAGCTGACCGCCGCCGCCTGCACGAACTTGTTGCTGTCGGCCATGCTCCGAAGCACCCCCGCCATCACCTCGTCCAGCAGCGGCCGGCCGGCCGCCCCCCGCTCCACCACGCCTGTGGCAGTGGCAGTGGCACCACAACGGGCAGAAGCAAACATGGTTATGAGGTTAGAGGGCGTAAGAGATTGTGAGGGAGGTGCGATACAGAGGGCTTGCTGTAGACTCGTGCAAAACAGCCGCATATCCCCTTCTTCACAGCGGGGCCCGGCCCCAGCCTACGCCTACCGCCCCCACAGGGCCGCATCAGGGGCCACAAGGCCGCTACAGACCGCCCAATAGGCATCCCCCCCCCTTTACCCGCCCGGCCCTTCCCAGGCATCCTCACCCACTTGGCAAAGCCGCACCAGGCGGACAACCGGCCCCCCCACCAGGCAACCTCTCCGCGACCCCCTCCGCACCAGGCGACCCCCCCCCCCGCACAAGGCGGCCCCACCCACGCCGCCGCTCACCTTGGAAGAGCCAGTGGCAGTACCTGCCCACTGTCCACACCGTGATGATCCGCACCATGGGCCGCGGGTCCGCCAGCGCGGGCAGCAGCATGTGGACCATCCCCTCCAGGTAGGGCTGCAGACCCGCGTGGCAGCCGTGGGCCACCGCCCCAAGCGCCAGGATGGCCGACTCCCTGGAGCGCCAGTTGGAGTCCTGGGCGAGGGGGGGGGGCGGAGAGGGCCAGGGGGGGCAGGGCAGGGCAGGGCACGTCAGGGCAGGGCTGAGAAATAGCAACTAAGCAGCACAATGGAAGCATGTTGGTGGGAGGGAAAAACAACGGAAGCATACTGGGGAGAGGGGAAAATAACGAAAGCATATTGGGAGGAGGGAAGCGAGAAAATGGGAAAATAACATAACCAGGGAATCGGGCTGACGGTCTGCGCAAAGCTGCGACCAAGAGGGGCGGGAGGAAAGGGGCCAGGAGGACGGCAAGGAGATGCAAGAGACCATGTCGCTCCCCGCGCCCGCCGCGATGCACACTGCGCTGCCCAGCCCGCTCACCCACCTGCAGCCGCTGCTGCACTATGGGCAGCAGCACCGGCAGCAGGTCGTCCCCGAAGGTGTTGGAGAGCATATCCAGCGCCTCCGCGCTGCACTTGCGCAGGTTCCAGGCGCTGAACACCTCTGAGTCCTCGTCGTCGTCGCCCCCGCCCTCCTCGCCGGCCTCCGCACCGCCGCCCTGCCCGTCCGCTGCCGCCGCCGATGAGGACGCCCCATGGTCCCTGCGTGCATGCGTGATGGGTGGCTACATGTGTGGGTTCTTGGACAGGAGGGGAGGGCAGTAGCGAGTTGGAGGACAGGAGAGGACGTGCAGCAGGGAATCGGGTGGGGGTGGGCCAGCTA
The DNA here is from genome assembly GCA_003117195.1 of Eudorina sp. 2006-703-Eu-15. Classification (NCBI taxonomy): domain Eukaryota; kingdom Viridiplantae; phylum Chlorophyta; class Chlorophyceae; order Chlamydomonadales; family Volvocaceae; genus Eudorina; species Eudorina sp. 2006-703-Eu-15. The sequence goes on along the minus strand of BDSI01000146.1, from coordinate 258,659 downwards.
ACACGATCGAGCCTGTAGCGAGTTGGAGGACAGGAGAGGACGTGCAGCAGGGAATCGGGTGGGGGTGGGCCAGCTAACACGATCGAGCCTGACTGTCAGAGCTAGGGTGAGGTCTGGAGCCAGGAAGTCGACGGTGCCAACCAGGATACTCCCCAGCGACGGGGACAGCGCCAACTTCGGTGGGGAGGGGGAGGGAGAACACCAAAGAGCCGGGGGCTGCCGGGGGATGCAGGGGTCGGGCAGACCGCCCGGCGCGCACCCACCCACTCCCCGCACCTGTTCTTGGGCATGAAGGGCTTGACGTCCTGGTCCCGGTCCTCCTGCTGGATGGTGGCGCCCTCCGCCGCCTCCGCCTCCGCCACCTCGTCGTCAAACTCGTCAAAGACCTGCAGTCGCAACCATCCACGCCGATCCACTGGTTCACAGTCCATCACTGTCATCTCTCGCCCCCTCCCCAATAACAGCCCCGTTTCGCTCTGTGGGTCATCCCGCCGCTTCCACCCATCCCGCAGCATGCCCACCCCGCATTTGAACTCCTGTCTCCATTTCGCGCCTGTCTCAAACCCTCTCCCCCCCGCCGCACCTCCACTGCCACTCCCCTTTCCCCCACACCTTCCAAACCCTGAGCCCTCCCCAGCCTGCCCCGCCTGTTTCCCCCCCCTGCGGATCCCAGCTCTGGCCGCCCGCGCAACCTTTGCTCCCACCGGCACTTGTTCACACACACCGGGTCTTGTTTTGTTCTGCAACATGGGTCGGTGGTGGCGCGGTTGCCTAGTTGCTGTTTTCATAACTTACAAATCGCAGGTTAATACGGTAAGTATATTGGACTTGGTTTGGGTCGGGCGCGTCTCTTCTCTAAACACACCGGGGGCATACCCCCACCCCTGCGATCCTCCGCACCATGTTCTTCAGCAGCACCGGAATGAGCCGCGGCAGGTAGGGCCGCAGCAACGCCGGGTCGAGCTGCAGGTCCAGGTACGCCGTCCAGAACTCCGCCGCCGCAAGCGCGACCCCCGCGTCCGAGTGCTCGTTGGAGGCCAGCATGTAGTCCAGCAGCTGCGGCATGAAGGGCACCAGGCGGTCCGCCAGCGTAGAGGTGGCGGCCACCAGCCCGGAAACCACCTCCTTGCGGACGCGGCTGGAGGAGTCGTGCGCCAGGGCGAAGAGACCCTGCAGGAATCTGCGCGCGTTGCGGAGGCATTGAGGAGCAGGAGCCACGGTCATTATGCGGCCACTGCATGGCTATCTAGCTGAACCCCGGTGACAGTGTAGTCTGTAAACGTTTAAAATGGCTCCTCTACCTCTGAAATGCAAAACGTTCTGTTACGTTCCTCTTTGCCACCGTCCTCCCCACCTTGTCCTTCTTCGGTTTGGCGAAGCCCCACGCCCATCTCAAATCTCCTGCCGCTTTCACAGCCACGGCCGCAGCTGCCGGCGTCTCGTCCAACCCCACCCTCTGCCCCATCCACCACCCACCCACGGGCCCACTCACCCGTCCACGTTGTCCTGCAGCCCCTTGGGCATATGCGGCGCCATGAGGTTTAGGCACGCCACTGCCGTACATCGTACCTCCTCCCGCGGCGACTGCATCAGCCGCAGCAGGGGCGGCACCACAAGACTGCTGGCCAGCGCCCCGCCCGCGCCCTCCAGCGCCACCTCCACCTGGCTGGGGTGGTCCTCCAGGATCTGCGACAACCGCCGGGGACAGGGCCGGGGCACAACCCGGCAGGGCCAGCACCAGCTTAGGATTAGACTCGTGCGGTCATGCCAACACCCCCCTCCCCGCGCCGCGTGCCCGCGCCGCTGCCCGCGCCGCGTGGACTCGCGAGCCGTGCGGGTCAGGCCGTGAGATACAGGCGGACCCGCCGTCGCAGCGGCAAGGCCGGGCCTTGAACCGGCGTCCCTGGTGTCGGCTAGGACGAGGCGGCCCGCAAGGAATTGCGCCCCTGTCCCCGCCCCCGTGCTGATCTGCAGCAGCCCACACATGCAGATCTGTCCGCCCAGCCGCCCCGCGTCAGGCCGCCGTCCCCGCCCCACCCGACCTGACACACCCGACCGAATCCGGACCCGTGCGACCCGATCCCACGAAATTCGTTCCGACCCGGTCTGACCGACCCAAGCTATAAAGCAATCCGACCAGACCCGTTTGAACCTCTTAGACGCGCGCACGCCATGGCCGGATGCGGCCCTCCCGACCTAGCACCCTTGGCCGGTTCGAAAGCCTGTACAGGTATCCCCCCCCCGGAACCTGAACTCCCCCTCCCCGGGCCCGCACTCATATGGGCGGTCATGCCGGATCAGGGGTCCCAGTCCCCCGCCACATCTCATTCATCTCCCCCATCCGCTACACGGCAGATTTCCAGACCGGGGGCGGCCCTTGCGGCCGCGGCCCGGCAGGAAGGGGCCGTTCGTGGACTTCATGCGATGCACCCGCGCCACGACCTCTCCTGGCCCCAGCCCTACCTTAAAGAGAGTGTCCTGGGCGCCATCCAGCACGCTGGGATCCTCCGCCTGCAGGCAGTGCGGTAGCGCCGCAGCTAGCTCCGGCCATTCGTCCAAGCCGCCCAGGCCCACGATAACGGATGCGATCGTGCCTGAGGTGTGGCGCAGCTGCCGATTTGCGTGGCCCAGCAGCGGCAATAGCGCACCCTGTGAGTGGAGGAGGGGCCAGGAAGTGAGAGGGTCGCGGCGGGGTCAGCGGAGGGCTGGGGCAGGGCAGGGTCCATGGGGGCGCCGGTGGGGCCGCGTAGCAACCATGGGGGACCCTCCCCCGCGATCCCGCCTCCACCCCAAAGAGGGAGACTTGGTTGGCTCTCCGTCCATCATCGAACATTCAAACTCTACAAAACGCATTGGCAATCGGTACGCCCTCTCGTTGCTGCGCGGGAGTTGCGAGCTCCTCCGCGGGGTGTGGAGAGGGGTCCCCGCACACCCGCAGTGCGGTCCAGCAGCCCTCGGTCGCAAGGCCTCCCTTTGCGCTCACCACAGCGCTTGGGCCCATTTCGCACGTTTGGCACCACTCACGATATAGCGCTGGAAGCGGGAGCCCACGTTACAACGGATTGGGTAGCAGTCACTCCAACGTGGGTTGGATGCGGGCCAGGGGCTTTTGTGCTTTGGCCCTGGCCCTCTCCCCCCTCGGGACACAGTGCGAGCTGGACCTGGTATGCAACTGCAGGCGCAGGCATCGCCCAGCTGGTTGCATGAGTAGACGCCAACCCAGTGTGCTGAGGGTGCTGTTGTGAAGGGCCCGGTGTGCTGTAGTGCGGTTGCACACGCGTGTGTATGCCCCACCTTGATGTATGCCTTGAAGTCCGCGGGCAGGCCTTTATACTGCTTGCTGAGATTGTTCTTAAGCAGCAGGCCCGCACTCTGGCGCACCTGCGCTTGGGAAGGTGAGCGGGAATGACGAACACGGCTCCGATACCAGGTATCTGAGCCTGCGACCCCGCCTACCTCTACCGAGAGCTGCTCCCCAGTCGCGAAGATGAAGGCCAGGTAGTTATTAAAGTCCGGATACGCTCTGTATGCTTCAAGCTGCTGGAATATCTGCAGTTATTCGCGTCTGGTGTTTTCGATCTGAACGAAGCAAGGCGGACTCCAACACGACCGGCCCAAGGGATCGTATCACAGTGCGAACCTTGCTCTGGTTGGTGCCCGGTTGCTGGTAAAGCGTCAATAAATTCACCAGCTGAAGCACGCCTTCTTGGGTCGGCTGCCAGGCTGCCGCAGCCATGGTTCCTACTGACCTCCTTGATCAGATGTTTCAGTCAAACATCGCTACAATGTGACACAGTTACTTCGGAAATTTGTGTGCATTGAAATCGGCTCCCTGAATGGAATCGCACAATCTATAATTGCCTAAGGTAATTTCATCGCATAAGCAAAGATCAAACTAGCAAAGGTAGAGAGCCGGCGTATGGGATGATAACTTTGGTTTGGTGAAGTGTCGCGTGAAATACGGCATACTTCCTATTCAATTAGTACGTGATCCCAAATCGATTTACCAAGCAGCCTAAATTTCCGGACGTGCCTATAAAGATGACGCATATTTTATCCCAAATTTGCCTCGATGTCCTTGCCATCACCGGACTGCACGAACGCGAACAAATTCCTCGGCTTTTGTTGCCTGCTACCTACCAGCCTCTTGATATTATTCGTCTCTTCTATAGACTTCGTTGTGTCGGACATTCAACCAAGTACCGCAACCGCATACCCGACACAACTGCCGGCCGAGTGGTTGTACGTGCTGATGGTCTCGTCGGGGCATTGTGGCCACTTACGCAGGCGTGTTCCTAAGCGATATAGCCTACTTAGTTCATGTGACGTGGTATCGGAATCGGATGCATCGGAAATGAGAATACTGGTTCCGACATCCAGGCAAATCCTTCATGCAGGATTGTTGCTTAGTTTCCTTTGCAACCATGCGCTCAAAATATTTAATGATACTTTGACTGTCGACGGTATAGGAAGCGTGAACTCGGCAACACGCTCGAGTGTGCAGCAGGGTGCAGCTTCGCAAGGTGGCCCAGTGCCTTCACCGTGTGTGCCAATTGCCACGCCGTCGGTAATCGGGTCCCACCCATCACAATCTCTGCATGGTGGCGATGGTTGCTGAGCATGTGAGCAAATGTCCTGCATGAAGGACTTGCCCGTTATCGAAGCACGAAGGAACCGTTAGGAGCCGATACCCTTAAACCTGACACCATGTTTCCACTGCATCGGAGCTCTAAGATATCTCTCCCACGTCACACAAGCAGTATAGGTCATACAGCTTGGGCGCACGTCCGCGAAATTGGTGAGGGTACGGCGAGAACATGCGGAAGACGCTATGCGCGAATGACTTCCTGGCGTCAATGGCCCACAAAGGGCCCAGCAGGAACTGTCATTCATTCTTCGCAGCGTCACTTGTGTGGCTTCGACTGCACCTTGCTGCACCTTGCTGCACCTTGCTGCACTGTTTGATGGGTTCTGACGGCGCAGCCGTCCTCGATATCGTCCAGAGTGCAGCTCAGGCAAGTGGCCGAAACATACGGCGCTGATCCGGGCCGTGATGTGCGATGGTGTGGCCGGTGCACCCGCCACCCTGGCGACGGCGCACGGTCACCGTTGGCGTGCTGCGGCTGAGCGATACCGCCCCAGCGAGACCGGAGCGAACTGTAGTATCGGAGGTAATGCACGGGAGCCTGCAGGAGTCGCCGGGGCAAGGGCGACGCTGCGCACCGGCTCCCTGTCTACACTCCGGATCTAGAGGGCAGCGGCAGCGGATCAGCAGCGTGTGGGTCGGTGGGTCAGGGGTCGCGTGTGGCAGCGCAGTAGCGACTGGCAGTAGCACACAGCCGCACCGGCGGAGCGGCGGGGGGCCGAACGCGCCGTACGTTGTGTGCGTTGCGAGTGTGTGGCACTCGTAAATGACGGGTGTGTTCGTTCCCGCGGGAAACGTTGGCTCTGGACCGAGGTTGCATGCATGTGTCCGTGCCGCTCGGCGCTGGCCAAGCCACATGATTCGCCCATATAACGCAATCCCTATTTGGGGGAAAGGGCCCGCTGCAACCTTCATTCATCCTTTCATTCACGTTCTGGTCAAATATGTCCCCTCTACTGCCGCTCATCTTGATTGTTGCAGTCCTCCGCGTTACAGCGTTGTAGCCCTGTACGAGCTCTGCCCATGGAGGTCTGCCGTACATGTCAGTACACCGTATCTACCGCAGATGGGACGCAATCCCTATTTGGGGGAAAGGGCCCGCTGCAACCTTCATTCATCCTTTCATTCACGTTCTGGTCAAATATGTCCCCTCTACTGCCGCTCATCTTGATTGTTGCAGTCCTCCGCGTTACAGCGTTGTAGCCCTGTACGAGCTCTGCCCATGGAGGTCTGCCGTACATGTCAGTACACCGTATCTACCGCAGATGGGACGGGGAACGACGCAGCATGGCTGGCCGTTCAGGCAGGCGGGATTTCCGTGGGGTCTGGGTAGCACTGTTTGGGCCGCACAGATGGGGAGTGGGTGCGGTCACATGATTAACAAGCACGGGACGGTGCTTCCGCGCGGAGATGCTCCGTTTCGCCAATGGCAGAATTCAAGTTGGGCGCAAGCGGACGATCTCCTAACCCTTTGAGAGTTGCCGTGGAGGCCCTCATCATCGTTCCGTGGATGGCCATGTGCTTCCCAATGCGACCGCTCTGGACTCATCGTGTTTGCTTGCAACCTCATCTACACCTAAAATCATTTTTGCTTGCAACCACATCTATACCTAAAATCATTTGTTTCTCGGGTACCTGATAATGATGGATGACTTCCACATCCGTGCACGGGATGCTGCAGCTGTCCAAGCTGCCAGTTCTTGGGAACCATCGAACGAGTCCGAAGATCGAGCTGTATGAGATGGGTCTCATGCAGGAAATCGCATGCAGGAAATCGCATGCAGGAAATCCCACCAGGTTTCGAAACCCACAGTTACAAGGCGATCATGCCACCGGGCACGGAGGTCCTCTGCAGTAACCAACTCCGAAGATCCGGTCGGGTTCAAAGCGGCCGAGCACAGACCCGCCGCTCTGCCACATGCAACACGGGTACCATCCGGACGACCTCTGCTTAGTCGAAGAGCGAGAAGCCCATGTCCTCCTCCTCGGACGGCTCCTCCTTCTTGGGCTCCTCCTTGGCAGCCGGGGCAGCGCCACCAGCAGCGGCCGGAGCGGCGGCCACGGCGAACTTCGAGGGATCGGCCAGGTAGTCCTTGACCTGCAACCAACAGCGTCGGGCGTCGTATCAAACATCAAATTATAACACACAAACTATCTGCAGTCCACCCTCCCGACACGCACATGCCCTCCTTACTACAGAGCAGCCCCTCACACCCCAGCAACGTCCTGTGGCCACCCTGTGGTGGTATCGCATACAAGGTAAGCCAAGGCGTCTTGCACCGCCATCCATGCCTCCCTCACCTTCTGGGCCAGCGGGAAGGTGTAGTCGGTCTCGAGGGCGATGGCCAGGACGTTCTTGTAGCCGTCGATGACCATGTGCGGCACGGCGGCCAGGGACGGGTAGTTGGCACCCATGGACAGCGCAGCCACCTCGCGGATAGCAGCGATGACCGACGACAGGATGTCCTCGTCGGTGATCTCCATGACCTTCGGGTCGTAGACGGCGCCCGACTCAATCACCTGCGGGGGCCAGCGCAGACAGCACACACCAGGACACCACAACACACAACCGCACGAGTAATCAGGTTGGTTGGCAAAAGCCTGACTGTTGCTGCTCAGCGCCGGCCCAGGGGTCAGGCCATTCCCGCGCTTTGCCTGGAAGGTCTCAAGAGGTGCAGTGGTGACATCCCAGCGGCGCCCGGCCAATCCGCCACAAGCACATGTGGATATGACCAGGAGCCCAACGGTCTAAACGGCGCCAAACGCACCTTGAGGATCTGCAGGCCGTACTTGAAGGGCTTGATGCCCAGCTTGGCCAGCAGGGTGGCCTGAGAGGGACCCACGCGGTCGCCGTTCTTGACGACCACCACATCGGACACGATCTCAATGGTACCCTTGTTAATCTTCGTGGCAATGCCCAGGGCCTGGAAGAAAGAGGTCTGGGACGGGTCCATGCCAGTGCCGCCGGCCTTGATGACGACGTCCTCGTTGGCGGTCGCGCCCACACGAGCGGGGGCACCGACCTTGTACTTGGCAATCTCATCCTTGACCTGCACATGCGACGAGGGGCGAATCAGAACGTGGTGGTCAGCAGGGTGGTACTCATGAGCAGCTGAGCTACACGGCAAGCGGTGTCCGGAATGTGGGCTTGCCTGCTACGAGCTGCCCAATTGACGAGGAAGGGATCGCTACACAATGCAACGCGCCCGTCGGGACCAGAGGGAAGGGTACGCTGTTACTCACCAGGCAATCTGTAGGCCTTATCAGGTTCATAAAGCCCAGACAACCGAACAAAAGCGGCCCGCACACCAGCACGCAAGGGTCACCTGGGTGACCACGACTGCAGTCCCGCGCACCTGGCTCAGGTCACCGTTGGTGAAGACGATACCGACGTTGCCCTCCAGCAGACCCTTCTTGCCGGGCTTCACCAGGCACTCCCAGCGGTGGTCGCCGGTCTCCTCAAGGTACTTCTCAACGCAGTAGCGCATCATGGTGTTCTTGCCCATCAGGATAACGCTTTGCGGGCGCAGGGCCTGTAAGCCAGGGGCCGGACGTGTAGCGCGGGCCACAGGGCATCAGGCCACTCGCTGCTGCTTGTAAGTCGATGATGTGACCGGGTGGAGAGATGTGTTCTGTGCAGTTATGTGCAACGGTGTCATGCCGTGACCCGTTCTCCCTGTGGCACAACCATGGGTGATAGGACAGCGCCACTCCCGTCCATGTCGCCCCCCCTTAACGATGGGAGCCGTGCACATGCCGGCTTTCGCAGTCGTGCCTCAGGGTAGCCGGACCACGAGGGGCCGTACCGCCTTCACAACAACCATATACGGCCCGTCCGCACCTTGCGGATGTCCATGAACTGCTTGGAGCCCACATTGTCCGCGTTGACGATGAAAGCCTTGTCATAGGTCTGCAGGTACTGCGCCAGGCGCTTGCGGTACTGCGGGTCCAGAGCACCACACCGAAAGTTAGCCCATATGGCCTGGGCAGCTACTATCTTGCGTTGATCGAAGCACATGCAAACTTACGTCCTTCTTCTTCTGGGGAACGCGCTCCTCGGCCACCATTTTTCTGCAGTATGACAACGCCGCCGCCGCAGACGAATTCAGTTCACCGACCGTTCAGTATGAAATTTTGCTTGTTTATGCGATGCACTTGCTTTCAGTAATTACAGGCTTCACACCGTGCAGTGATAAACACCAAGAACCACAGCTCACTCACATTGCCGCTGGCCGCACCTTAGCTTTCGCTACCGTAGGACCAGACCGGGTCGTCGCCGGCAGGCAAATTTAACCTAGCAGTAGAAAGAGAACGAATGCTGTTGGACAGGCCCTTTTCATTCCATCTCGGGCGGCTCGTACGGCAACAACAATCGCGTCAAAAGCTCAAAACATTGAGCCATAGACTTATTTGTTACAAATAAAAGGTTGCGGGAGGGTTTCGACGGAACGTCTGGAAAACGTGTAGCGCAGCGCATTGCCAGCAGCGCTAGGTTAGGACTGGCTCATTACTTGCTTACACAATCATGACATTTCTTTTCTGTTATGCTTTATTCTCATGTAAAGCGACTGGTGGTGCCTGACGAAAGGTGATAGGAATGCAAGATGGGGTCCGATACGCAAAGAGTTGGTCCAAAGGCTTCGTATTCAAGCCTAAACGCCTCCGTTCAGCGATTGTAATAAATTATTGCCCTGCGCCGCGATGCCGATGCAAACGTGCCCAATCAACAGGATTTCACGCATGAACATATGCTGTATAGAATATTGTCAGCAATAAGAGTCTTGCAATGAGCATCGCTGCATTATGCTTTCTCGGTATCTCGGACCGTCACTCCATCAGCATACTCATTGAACCTTTGTAGTCAAACCCGTACGGAGGCAACTGACACAATTTTCTATTTGTCCCGCGTCTCCGACTGAAAGCTAGATTTCGCTTCGCAACTAGGATCTCGTTCGCTACTGTTAGTGTTGCAGATCATGACCGATTGGCTCGCTGTGAAATTTGCCGGGTGATCGTCGATACCAACTAGGTTCCACCTGTGCCAACAAAGTTAGAAACCATGACGCATCTCTCTATAATAGTTGCTTTGTTTGGGTTTCTCTCAATGGTAACCACAGGAGCAATTGCTTCCGACGGAAATGGAGTGCATATCGCCTACCTCACAGACTGCACTATGTACAGTGACTGGCAGACAGTTGGGATGGTGTTCAGCTACAAGAGATCGCGCCAACCGCAAGACTCGCAACTGACACGTATCATGTGTTGCACGGACGAGGAGCGAAAGCGCTACAACGAACAGCTCCTATCCATCGTGCAAACGCACGTAGCGCCATCCTTCGCCCACAACGAAAAGACGAATGATTTCGTGAGTACCCTGCCGGGGGAATGTGCGCCGTGTTGCCGGTTGCAAGGTATCGGGTGCGTGCACGGGCGATGCGCCGTAACCTGGATATTGGGCAAATATTAATCGCCCACGACATGGAGTTCTGCCGGATCATGCCTACCAGCGGTGTCAACGACTTGCTGTCCGCTGAACTGACTGGAATCACGGTCATGTGTACGGAAACATGAGTCACTGACCAGCACATGTGCGCGTCAACCCTTCTCGACCACAGTACGCTGCATACAATAAACCGGGCGCAGTATATGACTGGCTCAAGCATGTCGTCCCAAGGGAAGACTGGGTCCTGGTAGGTACGGCTGACATGGGATGTGGAGCTGTCCTTGGAGACGTTCTTGAGCGGGGCGGGTATACGCGTGGATGTCAATACTTAAGCCCATACCAACAGGAGGTAAGTGCACTGCAAGGAGTGTTTGTTGCCTTCGCACCACTGCACCGATTCACACACTAGACTAGAAATGCAAGCCCCGCAGAAGAGGTTGTCGTCATAGCAAAACCTGCTGATCGGATCTTACCTAGAATGGGCAACGTTACGCGCAGCTGACTAGAACCGGGGACCTGGCCAGGCATGACTCGGCACATGAAGAGGCAGGAGGGGAGTGACGCGTGGCCCCTGCATATGGGCAGGTCCTGGACTCGGACATGTACCTTCGGAAACCATTCTACCCGCAATTCTTCAACGCGACCCGTGGGTGGTGCGTCTCCGCGGACTACACTTACATGATTGGTGTTAACAATGAGCTGGCGGTGCGGCACATTCCGGAGATTGACCCACGCGATGATGATCTGGCGGGGCCGCGGGGGCGTCGTGGCGATCAGGCAAGTGAAATGGCGGCCATGCCGAGTCAAGGTAGGGCACCAGCGGGGCCTCCAGTCAACAACTTTTGGCGTGGGGGTTGCGACTGATGTGCGGCATGCGTTCACCATCCCAGTTTGCGTTGGTGTCTCCCATGACCATAGCAGCAGAGGTGTGTGTCCAGAGCAACAGGGGCATCATTCGCTGCTACCGGTCATGGGAAAGTTAGCATGGGGCCGCGTTACCTTAATTAGCGTGAGGCTATCCTCAGATGTACCGCGTTGGCGTTACACGGGGCTTGACGCGCTGTTTCAACGTGTCCCCATGCCTTGCCCCTCGTCAAGGTCGGAGGGTTCTTCTTCATGCACCGCGATGATCTTCAGCGCGTGGCCCCCCTGTGGCTCAAGTACACTGAGGATGTGCGCGAGGACCCTGAGGTAAGCTAATATATTGTCAAGTTTGCTAGGTGCCCTGTGCGGGAGGACAAGTAGTGACACTGTGCTGCGTCGGCTGCCAGGGGTGACGCTGCACGTCAATAGATGACGTTCGAGTCCTCACATGCTCGTCACGGTGTGCTGCTGTCGTCCGGCCTGGTGACCTGGCTGCGTTCTTTTGCATGGATACCCTTATGCCGTCCCAAGGCTTGGCGACTGAGCGGCGACCAGTATGTGGAGAAGGGTGGCAAGCCCTGGATCTCGGAAATGTACGGGTACGCTTTCGGAGCTGCGAAGGCCAACGTGTGGCACAAATGGGACAAGCGTACGATGATGTACCCTACATACCGACCCACAGGTGAGCTGTGTATCTGGAATTGCCAGTGCGTGCAACCCAGAAGGAAGAACGACAGGGTTGGAAACTTGGGGGCGCCGGTCGCCCCAGGCTGGGAAACAGACGCGTGGGATCCGCACAGCGTACGGCACCGACCAGCTGTCTGCTAACAAACTTACCGAGTCATCTTACATTGTCAGAAGCACTGACTATAGAAAGCAGGGTGGACCTGTCAAATTGCGACTACAAAATTTGAAAACGGTTGAAACGCTGCTGTAATTGATCTTGCCAATGGGCGTCGCTGCAACCACCACCGCTTTTTCTGAATAGTTGCATTAATAGGATTAATGAAGATGTTTCGACAATTGCTAGGCGCATTCCTGGTTCTGGTTATCCAGCGATGCGCGACTGCAGCAGAAGAGCATAAGCCGGTTCATGTCGCCTTCTTAACAGACTGCGCGATGTATTCAGATTGGCAAAGCGTTGGAATGCAGTTCAGCTTCAAGATGTCTGGTCAGCCGGGTAGTGTGATCCGGGTTATGTGTTGCTCGGAGGCGGACGCGAAGAAATACAACAAGGGCCTTTTATCAATGGTGGATACATGGGTTGCCCCGGACATGTCGCGCAGTCCGCGCAACGGTGACCGGTACGTTCGGGGGTGGGAGTGTTGCACAATCGTTGCAAGGGACTCGCCAGTAACATGGTGCTGGTGTGCCTCACCAGATATGCAGCCTACAATAAACCTGAAGCAGTGATTGATTGGTTGGACCATAAAGTTCCAAAACACGACTACGTCCTGGTTTTGGACTCGGACATGATCCTTCGCCGTCCCTTCTTCATCGAGGAGATGGGGCCGAGGAAGGGCTTGGCGGTCGGGGCGCGGTATACGTACATGATTGGCGTCAACAACGAGCTGGCCGTGCGTCATATTCCACACGTTGCCCCGCGGAATGACACCCTGGCCGGTCCGTACGGTCGGCGTGCCGACCAAGTCGGGGGTTTCTTTTTCATCCACAAAGACGACCTGAAGGCAATGTCGCACGACTGGCTGAAGTTTTCGGAGGACGTGCGCATGGATGATCAGGTGCTGCTGCCAAAACACAGCGTCGAAGTCCTTGCTGCAACTGTTTACCTCGAACGTGTGGACGTGTACATCTACGTAAAACAGCTGCCACCTTTTCCGTTGCCATGCGTGCGGGTCGCCCGAGCTTCATCTGACGGTTCATTGCACTCGCTTTTTCCCAGGCCTACCGGTTGTCCGGCGACGTATACGCAGTCAATCCGGGTGACCGCCCGTGGATCTCGGAGATGTATGGTTACGCTTTCGGTGCAGCAAACCACGATGTATGGCACAAGTGGGATACATTTTCCATGATTTACCCCGGTTATGAGCCTCGGGGTAGGTCTGGTCGGGCGAAATCGCTTTCCGTGACGGAATTCACCCGCAGGGTGCTGCGTACCCTAACTAGGCGGTGTGACAGCAGCATAACACGTTCTGGTGTTCAGAACGTGCAATAATCACTCGGGATCCGATACGACTGGTTCCCGACTCGGTGGTGGTCCCTTGCTCTTCGCCGCATTACAGAGGGTATCCCAAAGCTGATGCACTACGGTCTGCTGTTTGAGATCGGGAAGAACTACTCGTTCGACAAGCACTGGCACTACGACTTTGATGTGACTCAATGCCCGCCGTGGGACCTGAAGGACCCCAAGCGCCGCGTGCATGGTATCTTCCCGGAGCCGCCTCACCCCAGCTCTCTCGACAAGGTACGTTTCAGGTGGATGGCAAAGTTCGGGTGGACCTGATCCCATGGAGCGCGCCGGATGGTAACCTGACGTGCCGTTCGCCCCTTGCAGAGTGATTTCCTGGGCTTCTATCGTGACCTCCTGGCCATTGAAACGCTGTCAACGCTGAACGCAGCGTTCTGTGATTACCACATGTCACATTGCCCGCCCTCTGAGCAGCTGGTAACTGTGTGCAAAGAGGTACGACGGGGCCGGGTAGTAGGGTACCCGTTGGACTGGCTTGGCGGGCAGGGTGGGCTGTACGTGTGGTCCAATGCACCACTCGCCGCACACATTGCTGTTCTCATCGGCGATATAACGCGCTTCAAGATAACTGTGGCACTGCAACAGATTCAAACCTAGTGACGACACAACTGTCCCCCACGTGCTTATCATGGCAGGTGTTCAGCCTGTACAACGAGGCGCGGTTGTATATTAAGGAGGCCGAGGCGCAATACGATTGCCAGGATTTCCATGTAAGTGGTGGGGATGGCCAGGGAGCCTTCGGTGCTGTTGGCCAGGGAACCTTTGGCGCTTCCGATTGTAGTGAGTGGCTTGCTTGTTGAAGGCATGTGACACGGGATTGCCTTGCGATTGCGGGCTTTCGCCCTGACGCAGTGCTCTCACCCCAATTCGGTGTGCCGTGTAGCCCAAATGCGACGAGTGGGCGAAATCGAAGGAGTGCGACAGGAACGAGGGGTACATGACTGAAAATTGTCGCAAGGCCTGCGGCCGCTGCGAAATTCCGAAGGCGTACTTCCCTGACACAAGCACCAAGGTAGGGGCATCCGTATTCGTACATGTCACATAGCGAAATGATGCTTTGAGCTCAATTGCTACCCTCAGTCATTACATGATGTTCTTTCCGGTGGGCAGGATTGGTTGCTGTCGATCAACGGTCAGGAAAATGGTCGGACATTTTATGTTACACCCCTCGCGATCAGTTGCCGGTGTAGGTGCTGAGCTTGTGCTGTTAACCCTCGTCCGTCCCTCATTGAAGGACCTGGAGGACAAGCTGGCTAAGATGGCGAAAGAGCTGCACCCGCTACCTGAGGACCCCGACGAAGCCAAGGGCGCCACCGGTGGAGCGCCAAAAGAAACCGTTGCCCCGGTCGTGATTCCAAAGCACGATCAGCCGGTGACGGTGGTTCCCCGGAACACGCAATCCACGGTGCGCATGAAACTGAAGAAACGGGTAGGGTGGCGCCAAGGCATTTAGGCAGATAACAGGGTCCAAGATGGGAGCCTTCTTCAAGCTGTGCCCATGTTAATGTAAGGTTTGGTTTGCAACGCTTCTGTCTGCAGGGTTCGACCACGGCGTCTCCAAGCCCGTCGCCACCGCCCCCTGTGGCCAGCCCACCGCCACCAAGCCCGCCCCCGCATTCGCCACCTCCGAGCCCGCCGCCCAGCTCGCCGCCGCCGAGCCCACCGCCGTCATCGCCCCCGCCGTCGCCGCCGCCACCAAGCCCACCGAAGATTCAAAGCGAGAAGCAGCTGATGGTGCGCTGCTATCGGCTATCACTTCCGTTGGATGAAGTGAAGGATTGCGTCAAGGCGGCACGGGAAGGTGTCGTGTACGAACCCAAGCCTGCCACCGGCACTGGTTCGTCCTCTGACTCGGGTTCCGCGGAAACGAAGACAAGTGAAGGAGCTGCCGGCAAGAGCCAGAAGTCGGAGCGAGTTATTGAGCGTGATCTCGAAGATTTGACGCTCACCCAGAAAGAAGTGAAGAAGGGGGCGGCGCCCGTCTTAGATCCCCCTGTCGTTGGACCTTCCCTGCACGCCCTGATGGGCCGCTTGAACAAGTGGCAGGCAGTGCTTCTTTGGTTGCTCATCGTGGCCGCTTTCCTGGCGATTGTGCCGCGCATTGCACGGCTCCGGCGGCGAGCGCGGTCGGGTATGCGTACCGAGTAGTCCGCATTGTGGGAGGTAGGATGAGAATTCATGAAGATGCGCAGAAGCGCATGGGTTGCGTCAAGTGGATCTGGTGGCAGCAGGTGGCTTGCGTAGTGTTCTTCAAGCGCACAGTGCCAATAGTGGTGGGATCTGCACGCAGCGGTTGTTCAGCGACAACCGGTAGGGATGCCTCCTCCGTAAACTAGCGATGACCAGGCATTTGCATGACATGGGGACCGGGTAGAGAACATGACATGACCACGAAGGACGGGAGAGAGGATGCGTTTGTGAAGCCGAGGAATTGTGCCGAGCTTGTGTAAGGCACGTATGCCTGTGCGATTTGCGGGGCTATCGTAATATGCCCAGTCACGTAAGCCCTACAGACACGGGATGTGATCCGGAGACTTATCGAGCACTTTGGAAGGCTGGACTTTTACTGTGAGATCATGGCCAGGATTGATGTGGATGCGGTGCAAGAACGGAACAGAAGCGTTGGGCATCATTGACGTTGTATGTTTCTTACACCCTTGCGTACTGCTGGTGTAAGGTGGCAACTGCTACTCCTTGCCTGCGGATGAAGCGACAGCCACACCCCAAACCACACAGATGGTGCCCCTAGGTCGAACTATCCAGTAATCTTCAAACCTTGTGGACTCGCCAGAAACCAATCCAGTGCAACAATCCTAACGGATACCTCAAGTCGCACACAGACTTCTGCCATCCACAATTGGCTCGTCAGACACATGCGGCGGTCCGTTCGTTCATGTCGCCTTACACCGCGGCCGCCGCCTGTGTCAGCTCCCTGACGGCCGCCTGCAGGTCATCCTGCCGCTTGGCCCACCACGCGTGCTTGACAGGCTTCCGCACCCGGTGCGGTTGCAGTAACGACTCCGCCAGCGTCCGCAGCGCCGCCCGGCTCACCACCAGCCGGTGGTACTTGAGCACGTGGTACACCGTCAGCTGCTCCGGCGACATGACCTCCACCACCACCTTCCCCTTAGTCATTTTGCGCAGCCGCATTCCCCCGTCTCGCCCCGCCTCGCCGCTGTCCACTAGCAGCCACGTGGCGCCGTAGCTGCCCGACGTCAGGCGGGTCAGCCGCTGCTTCAGGTCGCCGTAATCCCGCACCCGCTCCTCCGGAACCGGCGCAGCTGCTGCTGAGCCGCCGGCTGCCGTGCCGCTCGCGTCTGCACGCGCAGGACCGAACGCCGCAGCAAGGGCGCTGCTCTCCCACCCCCGAATTCGGAGGAAATCCTCCACCACGTAGAACCGCCCCTCGTTGATCTTGGCCGACAGCGCGCAGCGCATGCCGAGCCGCATCGTGCTGCGGGTCAGCTTGTGCGCGTGGGAGCGCGGCAAGGGCGCATGGGACACGCCGCCGCCCTTCCACAGCGGTGAGCGGATGGAGCCCTGACGCGCGCGCCCGGTCTTCTTCTGCGGCCAGGGCTTGCGGCCGCCGCCGCGCACCTCGCCTCGCCGTTTGGCCTTATGGGTGCCCTGCTGCCACTTGGCGCGCCAGTAGCGAACCACACGGTGCAGGATGTCCAGCCGCACGGGCACGTTGAACGCGGCTCCAGGGAGGCGCACCAGCCCCTGCGGCTCCTGGTCGAGAGAGTACACCACGGCCTCGGTGTCCTTGTAGTACTCTATAGCGAATGGATACCGCACGGTCAACGGGCTGCTGCCCGTGGTGGGTGGGTGTGGGGAGAGCGCCTCGTCGTCCGCGTCGCGTAGCGCAGGAGGGGGCGCGGCTGCGTCTGCGCCGCGAACAAGGGCTGCTGCATCGCTGCGTGATACGGTGAGGTGTCGACGCTGCAGGGCGAAAGGCAGCGGCAGCGCAGGAACTGGTGCTGCCGCGCCGTTTGCAAGCTGGGTTACGTTATCTCTGAGAGTGCTCTCCCACGATGCTGCTCCCGCGACCGCCGCCTGACGCAAAGCTGCAGATGCTCTTGCAAAAGCACGCAATGCGCAGGGCACGAGCATCGCGCCTGCTCTGTTATACGGCGCCTATGTTCTTAGTTTGTCTGATTTAAAACCCCTGCATACTCCCTTTTGTGAAACAGCACACACATTAGGAGTTTGATCGTTACCAGGTACGCACACCAGAAAGTCGTGTGTATGCATGCCAGCATGCCGATGATAATGTCAAGGTGTTACGCATGAAATGCCAGGACCCGGAGTGCTCGGCGGTACAGAGCGTCAACGAACAACCGAAACATCAACATACATAATTCGATTATCAGAACAGCCGCGTATTTCATGTTGTTTCGTAATTGAGACGCGATCCTTATTTTCATTACGAAGCGAGTACTTGAATTGAGCGCCAATACGTCATGCTGTCTCAGCAGGCCCGGGCGCTTGGGCAAGCGTCCGTGTTAACGCAGACCCTATATCAGCTGGTACGAAATTCGAGCTCATGGGCTACGGTTGATCCGGAGAAGATGAACGCCTCAGCTCCTGCGTCCTGCCGGAACTTGGGTAGGGGCTGGAAGGCACTTGGCCAGAGCGTGTTCTGGACTGGCGGTCATCGCATACCTTCACAGTCATCGTCAATCGACAATCCGGATGGGCATCCACGTGCGCGGTTGAGCAGTTAGCCAAAAGCGCTTCAACCGTAGAGCGGCATCTTGATGCGCGACTTCCCATGCGACCCGCATAGGTACTAGATGCACTTGTTTACAGACATACACTTCTGATCGAGCGCTTGCGGACGCAGACGTCGCTTCGTGCGTTTTGCACCCCGCATAAGCGCAGTGCCCTGGTGTGAAGTAGATTACCGGGGCAGCCCCTCTCACATCTCCCCTCTCACCACCCAATCTTCCCAAATTGGATGTTTTTGCAGTCAAACCAGCGCAACCCATATCGGCATTCCGTGCCTGCACGAAACTTTTGCCGCCTCCCCGTCCACCTCCCTGCTCCTGCCCTCCCCGCAGTGGCGGGCCGCTGGGTGCCCAGCGCCACCTTCCGTCAGCTCCCCGACCCGCTGACCGGCGAGCAGTTCATGGAGGTGCCGCACACGCAGCCGGACGAGATCGGTCCGTTCGTGCAGTCGCTGCGTTCGGTCCCCAAGTCAGGGCTGCACAACCCCCTCAAGGAGCCGCAAAGGTGCGAGGGGGGGCCCTGGACGTATTCGTCCGCGGGGCCGCGGGCAAGAAGGGCGATCAAGATGAAGAGGGACGGAGCGGTTGGAGCGCTCGCTGGCAGCAGCTCCGTTAGCCCCTCGGTCGAGAGGATGCCCCAGCCCGCCCTCACACGTTTGTCAGGTGGTGTCCTCCGGTGGTGTCCTCCGGTGGTGTCCGCCGGGTCTCTGTCGACGGGTCTCAGTCGACGGGTGCGGTGTGTTGCGATGACCTGATTTGCGCACCTGGTCTGATCTGATCTGGGTCGGGGCCGTGGTCGGGATCTGGGTCAGACTCGAGACCTGGAACTGGGTCTGGATTCGATGATGCGGGTCTGCGGGTCTGCGCACAGGTACCTGCTGTACGGCGACGTGTCGTTCCGCGTGGCAGCTGAGATGCGCAAGCCCGAGGTGGAGACCTTCTTCGCCCGCCTCATCCAGAGGGTGGCGCCCAAGAGCTTCGCGCAGGCGCTGGGGGAGGTGCGGGTCACCCGGAAGTTCTTCGAGAACTTCTGCGGGGACCAGGTGAGGGCGCTTGGGCGGTTGGGGGGAGCGCTGGGTGCACGGCGAAGTGGGTGTTGGGTCCTGTCTTGTTCAGAACAGGGGTCGAATGGCAGCGAGGGTACAACGGGTGCAGCAGACCAAGATCCTGATGAGGCATCGGAATGCCGATGCGGGATGCGTGGTGGTGTGGTGGTAGGTGGGTGGGTGGGTGGGTGGGTGGGTGGAGGTTTGAATTTTGTGCTGTAATGGTGACAAGGACTGCGACCCTATCTCCCGGCCCCGATCCGTATGTCTGGGCTTCTTTCGCTTCAAGCCCCTCTCCCCCCCCCCGGCCCCACCGCCTCACCGCCCCCACTGCACGCGCCCCAACACCACCCCCAGGTTCGTTTCTTGGCCCGCGGCTTCACCAACCCGGGCGACCACGCGGGTCAGACCAGCAGCGGCAACCGGTGGCCGTACGGCCCCGTGGCCCTCATCACCCCCTTTAACTTCCCGCTGGAGATCCCGGCGCTGCAGCTCATGGGGGCCTTATACATGGGCAACAAGCCGCTGCTGCACGTGGACCAGCGGGTGCGGGCGCGGGTGGATGGGTGCCTGCGTGGGTGGCCCGACATCACGCTCCGGGTTCTCTGGGGCTCGTACGCCGACGGTCCCGCCCCGCCCTGCCCTGCCCTGCCCTGCCCTGCCCTGCCCTGCCCTGCCCTGCCCTGCCCTGCCCTGCCCTGCCCTGCCCTGCCCTGCCCTGCCCTGCCCTGCGTCATCGCCCCACCGCTCGCCCTCCTGGCTCGGTCGGTTTCCTCCAAACGGCCCCGCATCCGTCCCTGTCCCGGCTCCTAAGATCCTAACCACGTCCCTGCCCCGGCGCTGCTCCTGGCGGCCCGCCCCTCGCCTGCCGCAGGTGAGTGTGGTGGCGGAGCAGCTGCTGCGGCTGCTGCACCACTGCGGGGCGCCCGCCACCGACGTGGACCTGCTGCACGGCCCCGGGGTCACCATGGGCGAGGTGATCAAGAGGGCGGAGCCGCGGTCCACCCTGTTCACGGGGAGCCAGAGGGTGGCGGAGCGGCTGGCGGTGGAGACGCACGGCAAGGTGGGGCGACCGGCCGGGCAGCTTCCCAACCTGACCCAGACTCGAGTTCGGCCCCACTGTCGCGGTCGCGGTCGCGGTCCGGGCCCCTCAGGGCCCCTCAGGACAATATCAAAGACATTGAAACCGCCTCTCGACCGGCCCTGGTCCAACCACCATCCCGTCCCACGCATCGAAGGTACCCGCTCCTCATTCTCGTTTCGTACGGTACCACGATCAGTCTTTTCAGTACAGTGAAAAACCCCACCGTGCTGTCCCCCCGCCACCACCTGGGTCTGGGTCTGTGTCTGGTTTTTCGTCTCTACCTCCCCCCCCGCAACTCACACACACCCTTGGGTCGGGCAGGTCTCTTACCTAAACACACGCACCCTTCTCTCTCCGCTCCGGGCAGGTGTTCTTGGAGGACGCGGGCTTCGACTGGAAGATCCTGGGCCCCGACGTGCGGGACCTGGACTACGTGGCCTGGCAGTGCGACCAGGACGCGTACGCCTGCTCGGGGCAGAAGTGCAGCGCCGAGTCCATCCTGTTCGCGCACAGGCAAGTGCGGCCTGCGCGCGGCGGCCTGCGCGCGGCGCCGGTGGGCGTGGGGCAGGGGCAGGGGGGGCAGGGGGTGGGAGCCCGGGCAAGAGGATCGCCCTTCCCCGGGGGATGGCGGGGGGAAGGGGGCCTACAGCGCGACCAGGGTCATACAGAGCGGGTGGGGCAGCACCCCCGGGAGTCGGCGTTAAAGCACTCGCCCAGGAGGAACCCGAGCGGGGTACAGGGGGCTGCCCCATAGGCTCGCCGGAGGAGGGGGGAGGAAGGGGAGCACAGAAATTGTGTTCTTAAAGGGCTGCGGAGGAGGGGCCCCATGCCGTTGACCTGGGGCGGTGGTGGGGGAACTGGTGCGGGCCGGAGTCCAGGAGTGGTCCAGGGTTGCCGGGGCCCGTGACGACGTGGGGGGGCCCGGGGAGGGGTGCCGACCGCCCTTCCGCCCCCACCTCCCCTCCCCTCCCCTGCCCTCCCCTCCCTCAGCAACTGGGTGGCCGCGGGGCTGCTGGAGCGGCTCAAGGCGCTCGCCGCCACCCGCCAGCTGTCCGACCTGACGGTGGGGCCCGTGCTCAGCTGGACCACCCAGGCCATCCTGGACCACACGAAGCGGCTGCTGGACATCCCGGGTAAGTGTGGGCTTATGTGGGTGGGGCGCGGGGAGGGGCAGCAGGGGAGGGGAGGAGGACATGGGGCGGGGTGTTGGGGGCGGTGGGGGGCGGCGGGGTCGGCGACTGTGACGGGGGTGATATGGGGCTGCCGCCCAGGGTGCTGGTCCCTGCGGTGACAGGCTGCGTGGACTGGCGACAAGCCGAGACAGAGAGGGCCGCGGGGGTCGGGTGCTTGCCTACCTACCTGAGGTGCCGGCCTGCCTGGTGGTACCTACCCGGCTACCCGATCGATATGGCCTGTTCGCCTGACCTCAGTGCCGACCGGCTGCGTCCCTGCCTGCCGCCACCATCCCCGCGCCTGCACCCCTTCCCCACCCGGGCTTGCTTTCTGCATACTGTATTACTTTCGCGTTTGCTCTGGCAGCAGCAGTGAAGCTTCAAAAGATGCCTACCAATGTCCTGTGAACCCGCCCGCTCAATCCCACGCACCTCATCCGGCAGGTGCCAAGCTGCTCTTCGGCGGCAAGGCGCTCACCAACCACTCCATCCCGGCGGTGTACGGCGCCGTGGAGCCCACCGCCGTGTTCGTACCTCTGGATCAGGCCCTGAAGCCCGAACACTTTGACGCGGTTACCACGGAGGTGTTCGGACCCTTCCAGGTGGGCGGCCATCTCAGCGATCTCACCGCTCGCCCCCCCCCCACACACACTCCCGCCGTCGACCCCCTCACCTGCACCCCTCCACCGTCACCGCCGCGGGGGGGTCCTGGAAACGTCACATCGTTCCCTCGCGGATATCGTTGGTGCGCAGGCAGTCAGCGCAGTCTGTGCCGTCCACGGCATCCCCTGCACCCTTCCTCCGTCTCTAATGGGACCTTTGCCCCCTCTGGCAGCAGCGTCGCAGCTTCAACATGTCTACCGTATCTTACACCTGCCCTTCGCAAGCTCCCTCCCCGGGCCCGGCGACCTTTGCCTCCCTCCCTCCCTCCCTCCCTCCGTCCCTCCCCCAGGTGGTGACGGAGTGGCGCGAGGGGCAGCTGCCGCTGGTTCTGGAGGCCTGCGAGCGCATGAGCCACCACCTGACGGCCGCCATCGTGTCCAACGACATCAACTTCGTGCAGACGGTGCTGGCCAACACGGTCAATGGGACCACGTACGCGGGCATCCGAGCACGGACCACAGGTGGGAGTGGGTGTGGGTGCGGATGTGGGTGCGGATGTGGGTGCGGATGTGGGTGCGGATGTGGGTGCGGATGTGTGCTTTGGGTGGGGCCGGGAAGGAGGTGGCTCAGGGGTTTGGGTTGACAGTCAGGAGGGAGGGAGGCAGGGAGGGAGGGAGCGGTGATGGTGCGAGTACGATAGCGTGTGGTGAAGTGGGAAGCAGGTGTGCAGTTCGGGTGGGCTCGGCTCATTGCCTGGAGGGTGTGGTTTGATCCGGAGGTTGGGTGGGGAATCCCCCATGAGGGTCGGGGTGTGTCCCCGCAGTCACCGCCCTGCCGACGCGTTTATCCCCTCCTCCCGCCGCGCTGCCCCACCCGATTTCTTTCTCCGTCCACGGCACCTCCATCCCCCCGCCTTCACGGGACCTTAGCTAGCTCTGGCGGCAGCGCAGTATGCAGAGCATGCGTGCCCCCAATCTCCTCCTCTGCGCCCTCCCACGTCTATCGCTTCCCTACCCCCCCCCCACCCCGCCCTTCTCAGGCGCCCCTCAGAACCACTGGTTCGGCCCCGCCGGCGACCCGCGGGGTGCGGGCATCGGCACCCCGGAGGCCATCCGGCTGGTGTGGTCCTGCCACCGCGAGATCATCACGGACTTCGGACCGCTGCCGCCGGCGGCCTCCCTGGTGCAGTCGTGAGGCGGCGGCCGCCATTCGGGCGGGTCACAGGAGGGGGGAGGAGGGGGGAGGAGGCAGTGCAGCGGCGAGGTGCTGTGCACGCAGGAGGGACTAAGTGGACCCTCCCTGGGATGAAGTTTGGGGAGGTGGAGGAGGGGGAAGGGAGCAGTGGGAGGAGGCAGGATGTGCTGTGTAGCGCGGTGTGCAGTGAAGGGCAGGGGGGCATCGCTCACCCCTGGCTGCGCGGGGCAGACTTCTGGCGGTGTGGCTGCGCGGGGGGATGCCACATGCCGGCGGTATTGGGAGGGGTGCTTCGTGTGCATTCAACCCAACTGAGGTGCATGAGGTGGCGGAGGGGGGCCAGCAGGACCGTGGGATGCTGCGGGCATTCCCATCCCCCTGGGCCCCGTGGCGGCGTTTCCTCCCTTCGCCGCCAGGTCCTGCCGCCAGACCAGGCATCACGGTTTTGCGTCGGCCGTGGGGTCACGCACGGGGCTGGCACTGTTGGCGCAGTGTTGGCGAGACCTTGTACAGCACCCAACTCCACGCCGCCAGGGTTCGCGGGCCGAGGTGGGGTGTGCTTGCAGGCGACGGCAGGGAGGACACACTACGCGGATACGGATGCGGTGCCAGCCGGGGCGGGAAGCCCCCGGGCCCTGATGGGAGCCCTCGCACTGCGCCACTGCCCCAGCCAATCGTTGGCCGTCTCGCTGCCGCGGGCGGGGCGGGTTGCGGGTGTTGTGCGGGGTTGGTGGCGTGGCGGAAGTTGCATCCTTGCCGAGGAGGAGACGGGTGGGCGCATGCAGCGGCGGGATCTGCCAACACACAACTTACGAGAATCGCACCGCACGCAATCGCACCGCCGCCACCCTTACAGGACGCGATGACGTACGTCTCGGGGACAGGGTATTGGCTGTCACCGATGGCTCGTGGGGTCACTGTAACAACATTAATTAAAAGGGTACTGCGCACAGAGAGGACGACGTATTGACCATGATGTTCAGCTCCATAATGAGAGCATAACTTCGAATCTTCACTGTGAATGTAGGTAGCGACCAACGACCGACAAACGGTACGAAGGAACTCTGATCTTGCATTATAACATCAGGCCACGCCTCAACTCATGGCACCAAACACCGCATCTCGATCAAGTCACGCACGCTCGTACACACTACACCCAGTCCAGTTCTATCGGCCCACCCTATCGTCGCCCCCCGCCGTGCCGTGGTCACGATCACATGGCCACCCGCAAACCACGAAGATATCAGATATCCCTTCTCGGACCTCTCAAGCTAAGGAAGTAAGACGTGATCGCAAGCCCGCGCGGAGGCCACCCACGTCCAGGAAGGATCATATGACGACGCGCCTCTGCTCGCCGTGATGACATGCTACAGCCCCCCCTCACGACGCGCTGACGACGGTCCGATGGAAAGCTCTCCACAGCTCGGCTTCTTGCTGGTAGGTGACGCCCAGATAGGTGACATCGTCGCGAAGGAGGGGGGATGCCCGTGAAGACGCGGCGGCGCCCCTCCCGCACGTCACATGCACCTGGCCGCACATGCATGCGTGGATGGTCTCGGGGTGAGTCCGCACCAGTTGCCAGCTGCGCGCCGCAGAACGCAGTCCCCGAAGAAGCTCTCGGTCCGGTCGCGCATAACTAGGGTAGTTCAGCCCGCCCCACCGCCTCCGCACCGACTGGCGCACAGCGCCCCACACCACTCAGTGCTTCCCCTGCCCCCGCACCGCACCGCAACCGGACCTTGGGTCCTCCGGCAGCAGCACCGAAACCCGGTCGGTCAGGGCTGAAGGACACACGTGATCGTTTGCGCTCCTCTTGCTTCGTTCAAATCACATTCAAGCAGCCGCCCGCGGCCCCCGCCCTGGTGCGTCCTCCTCGAATGGGCCGCGTGCTACTTGCCCCTGGTCCGCCTGGTCGTGCAGCCGCGCCCGCCACAGCTCTCGCCTGCCGTGACACAGCTCGCGCGCGCATGGGCCACCGCCCCGCACAGCCCTCGCCTGACGGCCGGTATGCGGAAGGTCACCGGCCTCCCGCCGGATCGTCCGCCGGATACCCGAGACGTCCAAGGCACGCTCCCCGCAGCCCTCTGCTGCGCATCGCACCGCATCGCCCCAACCCCTGCCACCTCCCTCCCGCCCCACCGCCGCTGGCGCACTCTCGACCCCCCGTGCTTGGCCACCGTCCTTCCCCAGCCAAGGAGCCTTCCCTTGCCAAGACGGCCCAACCGCCCTACCGCCTCGGAAGGGGGCCCCCATCCCGGTTCGATTCTTCTTTCCTTTTGGACCTCCCGATCCCGTTCCCGATCACACGCATGCATGCACGCACACATATACCTCACACTAACGCGCGGGTTCTTTCTGAACACACGGGCACGCACAAGTCCCGGTGGGCGGCGGTTCCACCACCGCCGGCTCGCCGGATGCTCTGTTTGGCGATCGCCTGACACAGTGTCGGGGAAGACGCGGGCCCCCGGCGGTCGCTGTCACACCTTTCCGTTTCTGGAGGGACAGACCTCCCACCCACAGCCACAGCCACAGCCCTTTCTGTTGCGGTGCGCCTCCTCACTCCACCCTGTCCTGCTCCTCCTCATCCATCAGCACCACCTCCTCCGCCGTCTCCAAGGCGGCGGCGCTGCTGCCGCCATCAGAATCGGCGCCCGAGACTGCGACGCCGGCGCCCGCGCGGCCTCCGCCGCCCGCCGCAGCTGCGCCGACACTGGCCCCATCCTGCTCCGCGGCCTTGCTGGTGGCCGGGCCCACAACCACCCCCTCGGCTGCGGTG
Source organism: Eudorina sp. 2006-703-Eu-15 (assembly GCA_003117195.1). NCBI lineage: Eukaryota > Viridiplantae > Chlorophyta > Chlorophyceae > Chlamydomonadales > Volvocaceae > Eudorina > Eudorina sp. 2006-703-Eu-15. The sequence goes on along the minus strand of BDSI01000146.1, from coordinate 232,890 downwards.
GCTGACACCCTCGCCGTCTCGTCGCCGAGGCGGCGTTGCTCCATGAGCCGCGCGCGCACACGCTCAAAGCGGCTCTTTCCGGCCCCAGACCTGAGGCCCCCGCCCGTCCGCTGCCCGTCCGCATCGCCGTGCCCTCGCCGCGCGAGGTCGCTGTTGACCTGGCCCCGGCCCCGGCCCCGGCTGCGACGCCAGCTGCCCTGAACGGCGGCAGTTATGCCACCGGCATCGCCACCACCACCACCACCACCACCGGCGGCGGCGGCCTCCGAAACGTCACCAGAGGTGGCTGCAACGGTGCCGGCAGCCCCGGCGGCGGCGTACCCAGTCCCTGCTGTGACGCCCTCCGCACCCGCATCCGCTCCGGCGGCGTCTGCCCCCAGCGACCCGGCCTCAGTGGATTCGGCCGCGGATGAGACCAGCGTGTGCAGCGCATCCAGCGCCGAAGTGCTGGTGCCTCCAGTGCTTTGGGTGTCAGCGGAAGCGGCAATTGATGTCGCAGCGGAGGACGCAGCCGTGTCGCCGCCGCTGCTGCTGTTACTGCTGCTGCTGTTACCCGCAGTGGTCGTGGCGGCGATGGAAGCCGCGTCTGCGGCCGTGCTGCCGGCGGTCTGCGTGGTGTTGCTGCGGGCCTCTCCGGCAGCATCGGCTGCGATCGTCGCCCCCGCAGTCCCGGAGCCGGCGATAGCGCCCCTGCGACGCGCGAGGGAACCCAGAGGGTGCAGCTGTCGTCAGCCAGCCAGCCAGCCAGCCAGACGCGCCGTTGGGGAACCTATGGCACACGGCTGAGGCACACGGCTCCCCTGGATGCACCCGCCTGCCCGCCTGCACTCTTGCCCTCCATCGCCCCTGACAAATCATGACGCACATATCACACACGGGTAGCGTCCAGCGCCACGTCCTAGCCCACGGGCCCCGCCAGGCGCGTACTCACCCGCTCGTCGCCCTGCTTGCTGCTGCTGCTGCAGACACCGCTGTCCCCGTGTCTGCTGCGCCGCCTGCCGTCGCCGCCGTCACTTCGGACCCGGCGCCCTCGTCGTCCAACACAAGGCCCACATGCTCACGGACCAGCTGGTCGTCCTCCTGCGCACCGCCGCTGTTGTCCGCCCCGTCAGCGGCACCGCCACCAGCGACATCACCCGACGTCGTGGGGGCGGCGGCGGCGGTCCCCCCCACGGTCGCATTGCTGCCAGCGGCGCCCGCATCCGCGGCCTCTGCTCCCGAATCGCTACCCGTCGTCGCAGTCGTCGTCGTCCCCGCCGCCGTCCCCGCCTGGGTGCCCGCCCCGCCCCGGGCTGCCGCAATCGCGTGCTTGCCCGAGCCCTGGAAGCTAATCGTGAAGTTGTTCATCTCGAGCGATGCGCCCTGCGCCGTTGCCGCCTGTGCCGTGCCCGTGGCGTTGCTGGTCTTCACCGCCAAAGCGTCTCCTGTCGTCCCATTCGTCGACGCAGCAACGCCAGCAGTATCCCCGGCGCCGGATGCATCCGCGGTCCCTCCCCCCAAGCGGGATCCCGCGCTGGTTTCAGCTCCCGCCGCCTGTCCTGATGAGCCCGACCCACTCCCCGTTGCTGTCCCTGATGAGCCCGCCAAGGGTCCTGCTGCTGCTGCTGCTGCCGCCGGCACCGCGGTTCCCGCTGTGGCGTTCGCTGACGTTCCCCCCTCCAGCGGCGTCTCAGCCCCGGTGCTCAGCTTGAGGCTGTCCACCCGGCTCTGCAGCTCCCGGTGCGCCTCCAGCGCCTCCGAAACCACCGCGGTCTGCTGCTGCAGCGCCGACAGCGTCGAGTTCTGGTGCACCGCCAGCTGGTCCGCCAGCGTGGCGATGGCCTTGTTGTGGGCGTCGAGCTTGGTCGACAGCTGCACAGCCCGGCGTGCCAACACCAGGCCCGTGCGGGTGCCACACGGTTGGTTCTGGTTGGTATGCAGTCAGTGGCGAACCCAAGCCCTGCCGTATGCACCATGCAGGATCCCCCGGGGGACCCACATGCCTCGCCCCCGTCCGCCCCACCTCTGTAAAGCCCCCGTCCCTGCCCACACCAGACTGGCGGTCTCAAGGCAGCAACTCATGCCTCCCTCTCTGGCTGTGTCCACGAAGCAGGCGCAGGACAGCACCCCGTGGAGACGCCAAACGTACTACTGGTACTGCCACGGGCTGCCGCACCGCCCCGCGCGGCCGAGTGCGGCTGGCCAGTGGGCCCGGCCCCGGGCTGCTCACCCGGTGCTGCGACCTACCCGTGTCAGCGACGCCGTCGTGTTGGCCTCCGAGTCCGTCACGCGGGCGCTCAAGTCCGTCAGCCACTTCCGGCCGCTCGCCTGCCCCTCGCGAACCTCCTTGAGCTGGGCGGAGAGCGACTCCACCTCCGTGGCCTGGGTCGCCACTTTCTGTCGGCATGGGTGGGTGGGTGGGTGGGCAAATCACGACGCCGGGATGCGGCACAGGGAGTGCGGGCGTGGAGCGTTCCGGGGGCCCTGCAGGCTGTCGCGGTGACCCGGGCGGCTGCGAACAGCTTGGCCTGCCGCGCGAGATCGTCTCCTTTGCATATGGGTAATAAGGGTGACCGTAAAGGAGCCCGATAAACCTCCCGCCGACAGGGTGAGCGCCGCCCGGAGGACAGGGCTGCAGCCCGGCCACGACTAACCAAAACCGTGACCATACATCGCCTTTTTAATTTCTCCGCCCTGGCTCCAGGAAGCGCTGCGTGGACCACTGCTGCGCTGTTGGGGAAAGGGGCCCTAACGTGGGACCGGGCTGGGGCCGCGGCTCCCCACCCCATGTACCTGGCCCAGCGCCGCGGTCTCGTTGGAGCTCCGGATGGCCTCAATGGCGGCCTGGACCTCCTCCAGACCGGAGATCGCCTTGGACACCTGCGGACGCGATGTGGGTCGCAAGCATCCTCAAGTGCGCACCACACCACACCGCGAGCGAAGTTGCGATGCGCGCACATAGGGCGGCAAAGCGCGCTGCGTTGCTGCCCAGAGGCCGGCGATACGCCATGTGGGTCGTGGCGATATGGTGGTAGTGGGCCCCCGCCTTGGACCTTATTCAACGTGGGCTGTCCGCGGCCGCGCCCCCGCGCCCGAGTCACCCACACCGTACCTCCTCCTGCAGCCGTTTCAAGGTCAGCTCGGCAGTGTCGATTTCGCTAAGCTTGGGGTCCATCTTATGGAGCTGATCGGCCTGCTTCTTCATGCTGGCCTCCACACCTTGAAGTTGCGTGGCGAGCGACACCTCCAGCGCACTAATCCTCTGCAGTCGGCCTGCCCACGACCAACACGAAATTGAGGCGATCAATGCCATGTCCGTAATTGCATGAAGCAGCGACCACCGCCCCGGATTACTTTGAAAGTGGAAGTGCTCCAGCGCCAGCACCACAGCCAGCACCAGGATGGCGATCAGCGTGCCATTAATATCCTGGAACCAGGACCGCCGCAGGGGCTTCGAGCCCATGCCTGGCATGCTACCTCCATGATGATAGGAAGGCAGCATGGCCCCTGGCCACGCTCGTAACGAGCTGCAACAGTCAAAGCAGTGAGCTGCAACAACAGGGCGAACGCCAAGGGAGGTGAAGATACCAGAAACTCAAGATGTTTAACAATCCTAACATTATGGTTGTTCAATTCTCCTTCTTTCCAAAGGCACCCTCCCAGGTACGACGCTCCGGTATAAACAAAAAACGCGCTTCTGATGAAGCTAAGCTACATCGTAGTTAATAAGAATTGAATTTGCTATATAATTTTTAACGTGCATGACCGACTCGTTGGCATAGCGGCAAATGCTTGCCGGCTTTCCAGGGCCACCGGCGTATGGTGCGCCCCCGCCAGGCCCTGGGGGACCTCCGGGTCCACCTCCACCACCTCCGGGTGGGCCGGGCGTGAGTGGATACGGCTCGGCTGGTTATCGTCCGCCAGGACCGCCTGTACAGAAGCCTCCTGGCGCTTACGGCCAACAGCAAAATGGACATCGGAAGCCAGAGCCGCCTGCAGGCTTTCGCTCAGTCCCTCCAGGAGGAAAGCCGGCGCCGGGGGCATCGCACTCGCAGCATCGCGGTCAGCAGCAGCAGTCGCAGCCCAGCGCCAGCCACGGCACGAACACCGTGATCCCTCTCGCGGTGGAAAACCGGCTTCGGCGTGACACGCCGTTCCTTGCGCACATTCGCTTTAAGAACGACCTGCCGGAGATCCCCTCGGACCCCAAGATGCTCGTCTCCCAAATACAGCCCGAGGTCCTCTCGCGCTTCTCCCTCACCGCGCTCGAGCGCCAGGCTCGACGCGACCTCCTGACCCCGCCCAACATCGTCATCTCGCCGCTGGACGTGCAGCGCTACCAGGTGCCGGACCAGCCCGGCGCGCTGGACCCCGCGGATGCGGCGCTCCTGAAGGACGACTCCCGGCCCCTGGCCGTGGGCGGCAGCCCGCTCCCCACCGCCGGGGACGGCCGCCACAAGTCCTTCGCCGCGCGCACCAAGGGCATGGACGTGGACAAGTGCTCCTGGCTCATGCGAACCACCTACATCTCAAGCTCGGACAACCGCGGCATCCAGAAGCAGGGCCTGCCGGAGAAGCAGGTCCTGCAGGCGCGCGCCGCGGAGCGCCGCGCCGCCAACGCGCAGCAGGAGGACGACCGCGAGCTGAACGACGTGGCGGCGCAGGCGCGCGCCATCGAGGCGTCCTTCGACGCCGCGCGCGCCCCGCCCGTGCACAGCCGCAACCCCGCGCTCAAGCCCGTGGAGGTGCTGCCCATCCTGCCCGATATGGACGCCTGGCCGCAGAAGCTGCTGCTCACCACGTTCCACGACTCGGACCCGGCCGACGAGCTGTCGGCGGTGGTGGGCGCGGAGGCCATCAGCGCGCTGCCGGCCGCGAAGCGCCAGCAGCTGCTGGTGGGGCACTACCTGCTCAAGGGCTTCACCCACCACATCAGTAAGGCGGGTCAGGACCGCGAACTGAAGATCATGGCGCTGCTGGTGCGGGAGGACATCGACCGGATGGTGGAGCGGACGGCGCAGCAGGCGGAGGTGGCGGCCGCCGCGGCGGCCGCGGGCGAGGAGGCGGCGGGCGGCGCGGGCATGCAGCCGGAGGACCTGGAGGGCGAGTACCAGTGGATCAAGGATTACAACTACGAGTACAAGCGCGACAGCGTGCACTATGCCATCCGGCTCGATAAGGGCGGCGCGCGGTTCTACCGGATGCAGGTGTGTGTGGGGGGGGGGGCGGGGGGGCAGTCCGTGAGGGCGGGGATCGGGGGAAAGGGGGGTTTGAATAGGAAATTGGTGGACATATTCAAGCTGCGCTGCTGCCAGCGGGGATAGGGGAGGGGAGGCTGCGGGGGCCGGGGCGCAGATGTCTGTCGGTGGGGTGGAGGGGTGGGGTGAGGTGGGGTGGGGGTGACACGGGGCGAGGTGGGGTGCGTTTCGAGTCGTTGCAGGGTCAGCGGACGCTGACCGACCAGGCGGTCGTCCAGCGGGGCAAAGAAGGGCGACAGGAGTTTGCGGGGAGGGGGGTTGTCAAAAGGAAAGGCCCCCAATCGTGGGCGATGTTGGACATCGGAACGGACTGCTGGTCCGGGTCCGGGGAGCAAGCAAGCGGGCAGGTCGCTACCGAGGGAAAACATAAGGAACTGGCCGCAGCAAAAGACGGCGCAGGTACGCGGTTGTCAGACCGAGGCAGTGGAGTACCGTCATTGAAACGGTCCGTCGAGGAGCCGTGCGGGTCATGCGTGTGCTGTTCCCATCCCCACTCGATTCCGTCGAGCTCCATTCCGCGCCACGCGCGGCGGGTGCGGGGCAAAGTCGCTCTGTAGGTTCGAACTGCTGCCGGGAGCTGCGACCCGGGCACTGCGACCGACGGGCATGGCCGCCCTCACCTGCGTGGGAGCAGCAGCGGGCTTGTCAGGGGCCTGTCAGCCCGGCCGAAGGTCCTCGCGCGCGTGCCGGAGGAATCCCTTGGCCGATGGACTGAGGGGACGCCGTCGCGTGCTGCGTGTGCTACGTCGGGCGGCGGCGGAAGCGGGAGCGAGGACGCGGGCCAGGGCTTGATGTGTGGGGCGTCGCAGCGCCTCCACCCCCACCCCTCCTTTTCATGATTCGCGTATGAGCACTCCCGCCGCCTCTTCCCCCCCCCCCCGTTCTGGCCGCACCGCAATATGTCTACTAATTTCCTACACCCCTCTGGCCGCCCCGCCCCGCCCCGCCGGGCTGTCCGACTCGCATCCGTCAGGGCAAGCTGGAGCTGCGCAGCTGGCGCGACGAGGAGAAGCTGGCGCGGGACCGCAGCCGCAAGCGCGTGATGGGGCGGGCGGGCAGCGAGGAGCCCGCGGAGGAGGAGCCGGACGGGTCGGACCAGGTGCAGCGGCCGTCCAAGATCCGGGTCACCACGCGGGACCTCACGGACCGGGAGATGCAGGAGCGGGAGTCCAAGCAGCGGGAGCTGCTGCCAGTCGAGTGATGGCGCGTGGGTGTGTGTGTTGGGGGTTGTGTGTCGGTGGGTTTCTGGGTCGGGTGGGTTTCCGTTGCATGGGTGTCGCATTGGAAGATCCGGGAAGTGGGTCACGCGAAGGATTGGGTAGGTACACAGGAGGTAAGGGCAGGTTGGCGAGACGCGAGGCTGTGTAGCGAAGGTGGAGGTGTACGCGGACAGGCGCGGTCGGGGAGGTGAAGAGCGGGACAGCGGTGGGCGCGAGGTGTGTACGGGGTGCTCGTAGGGCCATATCGGCACGGGAACCTGGGTGGTCGACCCGTCCTGCAGGAAAGCTGCAAGCATTTTCTCGCTTGGTCCCAGACGGTGATGAGTCTTCTCGATGACCTCACAACTATTGAGGACTCTGCGCGGCCCAAGACTGCGCGCTTCCGTAATTGCAAGGCCATGGGTTCGGTGGATCGCTTGTCACCGTATGGGAAGCCGACTTGGTCGCATGCGTGCATCCAGTGTTGTAGCACTCTTGCTGCGATCGGTCCTTCTCGCTTTTTTCCTGGCCACGGTTACTGTATAGTTTGTTTACTGTATAGTTTGTGCAAGGGCGTCGATTATCATAACTGTTCCTCCGGTGAGAGGAAGTTGATGTTGATGCCACGACTATTGGATCAGATTCGTCGACGATGGGCGGCATCTTTCGGGGTTCCTGCTTTCAAGTACACGGCTTCCCGTATCCAACGTACAGCTGCTTGCGCTTCCGGTTCCGCTTTGAGGGCAATTTATTACGCATAAACCCAGCTTTATACACCTATCACGTAGCTCCGAGAGGACTGATACGTATATTCATGCGCATGGTTAGGTCGATGAGCGGCCGACGACTCCTGGACATTGTCGTGTGAAGGCCGGTACATAAATTGTAAATAGGTCAGTGACTATCTGATGTGTGGATGCGACATGTCGCGGTCGCAACCGGAAGGAAGCAAGGGCTGCCGAGTCCCGCCACCACAGCGCCGACAGCGACACTCTACCCATCCGCTTAGTTCACCGCGCTGCTGACTCACACTTGGCATCTCCTGCAGCTTAAAAATTCCATAATACTTGGACCACCGCTCTTCGGTGACTTCGTTGTGCCTGATGCCTGCGCCCTCCCGCAGGAGGCCCCCCCTGCTGTGCAGACATCTTGACGCTCCAGATCGCGCAGAGCAAAACCACCTCACCCGGGTCTCATCGCCGTAGCCCCCGCCGGTGATCCGCCAGCCAATAGGATGTTGTTCCAGCGGCTACTGCCAGAGGCGAAGCCCGCTGCGGCCCCCCGCACGGGCGCGCTGCCCTGCCGCCACCCGCACGTACCGCCCTCAGCACGGCCCCGGGTCCGGACCCACTCCTCCAACCTGGACGGCACCGGGCCGGTACAGCCACAGAAGGGCGGGCCAGACGGCGCCGCGCAGCGGCCGTCCAACGCCTCGAAGCCCACTGAGCTGAACCTGGCGTTCGAATCCGACAAGAAGGCGGCGACTCCCCCCTCCACCAAAGTGATCATGGAGAGCCCCGTCAAGACCACGGGGCTGCACCGGGCGCCGCTGTCGGGAGGCGTCAAGACGGCCACCACGCGGTGAGGCTGGGGGGTTGGGAGGGGAGGACTGCAGGGCCCGCGGAGTGATGGGAGGGGGGGACTGCAGGGCCCGCGGAGTGATGGGAGGGGGGGACTGCAGGGCCCGCGGAGTGATGGGAGGGGGGACTGCAGGGCCCGCGGAGTGATGGGAGGGGGGGACTGCAGGGCCCGCGGAGTGATGGGAGGGGGGGACTGCAGGGCCCGCGGAGTGATGGGAGGGGGGGACTGCAGGGCCCGCGGAGTGATGGGAGGGGAGGGCCGACAGGTGCCGGCAGCCCTCCGGGGAGGGAGGGAGGGTTTCTAGAGGGGCGGAGGCGGCTGGGGGTTCATTGGGTAGTCACCGGCGGGTGGGGGAGGATGGGGCGACGGGCCGGGTTCTGCGGCACAGGTCAAGCACAGCGCGCACGTGGCCCCGGGGGCGCGTTAAGGCGCGGGTAGAGCGGGCGGGTAGAGCGGGCGGGTAGAGCGGGCGGGTAGAGCGGGCGGTGGGTAGGGGGCCCCGAGGAGGGATCCAGCCGTTATGGCGGTGCCGCTTCGAAGTCAGCCGCACGACCCGCCATGACAGGCCACGTGCAGGACACGGCCATGCAGAGTACGGATGTACAGTGCAGTACCTGGATCGTGCACACCTGGAGAAGGCGCTGCTCAGCATCCGCCTCCCGCCCCGCCGGGGCTGTCCGGGGCTGTCCCAAACAGCCCCGTACCCTGCCCCCTCCCCTCCCCGCCTGTCCCGGTGGACTCCAGATATGAGCTGCCGACCCCGCCTGTGGCCGTGCGCAACCTGGTCGAGCACGCGCGCTTCGGCCACTTGTGCACGATGATGAGCGGTATGCACCACCGCAGGTAGGTACGGCAGTGTATGTCACTTGACAGATGTGGGCCGTGCGATGAAGGAGTGAGTGACTCGTGGCGGCGGGCCGCCGGAGTGGGGCCGGACCGACGGGCGGGCGCGGCCGCCTCCGTGTGGGGCCGGGTGGGCCACGCGGCGTGTTCCTCCTGCCCGTCCCGAGTCCCCTCCTCTTCGTCCGGGAGGATGGGGGGGTGATCCGGTTTCGCTATCTTCATTGACAGACGGGGGAGACCCGGAGGGGGGGGGAGAAAGCATGGTTCCGGGGTGTGGATCCGGGGTAGATCTTTGGTGACGGGGGCGGGGCAGTGAGGCGATTCTCACCCGCCGCTACCCCGTGTGTGCGGTGGTGGTGGGGGGGGCGACCCGTGTGCCGACGGCCCGTCCTCACTCCTCAGTGTTCATAGGCCGCCTCTCCGCCGCCGCCGCCTTGCTTGGGTCGCCGTCTTCCGCCCCGTCCCGCCGCGGCCCCGGTGCTCACCTCCCATGACCTCCTCCTCCTCCTCCCCCTCCTCCTCCTCCCCCTCCTCCTCCTCCCCCTCCTCCTCCTCCCCTCCTCCTCCTCCCCCTCCTCCTCCTCCTCCTCCTCCCCCTCCTCCTCCTCCTCCTCCTCCTCCTCAGGGCGGGCTACCCGTTCGGCACTCTAGTGGACTTCGCCTCGGACGGCGCCGGCTACCCGGTGTTCTGCCTCTCCCCCCTGGCCATCCACTCGCGGAACCTGATTGAGGAGCCCAGGTGGGCGGGTGGGGAGGCGTGGCGGGGGGGGTCGGGGCGGGGCGGGGCGGGGGGCCCGGGGCGGGGGTGGGTGGGAGGGACGGGTGGGTGGGTGGGTGAGAGGGGCGGAGGTCGGGCCGCAACCGGTCACGTCGCCGCTTCCAAAGCGCGCTGCCGCTTCGATGTCCCCCACGCGCGTCCCACACAGCTTCACACGCCCTCCCCCCTCCCCATCGTTGCCCCCCCCGGCTTCCCGCCCGCTGCGGTGCTGGGTGCCACCTCTGTCTCTCTCTGTCGGTCCGTCTGTCGGTCCGTCTGTCGGTCCGTCCCTCAGGTGTTCGTTGGTCGTACAGATGCCCGGGTGGACGGGTCTGGCCAATGCGCGGGTCACCATCTTTGGGGACGTCTACCAGCTGCCCGCGGACTTGCAGGTGGGGGCGGGGGAGGGAGGGGGGGCCGGAGGGGGTTGTGGGAGATTGGGGGAGGGGGAGGGGGTTATGGGAAATTGGGGGAGGGGGAAGGGGAGGGGGGTGAAGGCAATTGGGGGAGGGGGAGGGGGGATGAAGGATGCAGAGAGACACACCCACAGACAGACACACCCACAGGGAGGCCGGGGAGGAGTGTGCGTGGGGATGTGCGCGGGGAGGAAGGTTAGGGGGGGCCAGGGCAGGGCAGGGGGGCTGCCGCCGGCGTCGACTTCCCAGCCCAAGCCTCCGCCCCTCCCTCGTTTCAATACCTCCTGCCAATGCGCTTCTTCCCCCTTCTCCCCCCTTCCCTACACACTCTCCTCGCGCTGCGCTATTCCCCTCCCCCCTTCCCTGTCTACCAATTTCCTACCCCCCTTCCCTGCAGCGCAGTTTGAATATGTCTACCACCCATCCCTCCCAATTGATTCCCCTTCCTCTGCCCCCTCCCCCCGATCCCCTGCTCCCTTTGTTGTCAATCAAGACAGCGAATCCGCAAAAGAGCAACAAACCGATAACCGCCGATGTAGTCATTGACGAAGACGGCGAAGCGTTGACTCCGACGAAACAAGTAGAAGCTGATAGTGGACGGCACCCCCCCCCCAATTTTCCTATACACCCCCCCCACACCACACACACACACACACACACACACACACACACACACGCGTGCCGAACCCCCCCCCCCTCCCAGGACTCTGCCGCGAGATCTTCATCGCCAAGCACAGCAACGAGCGCAAGGAGCGGTGGGTGAGCGGCAACTTTGTTTACTTCCGGATGAACCGCATCGTGGACATCTACTTCGTGGGCGGCTTCGGCACCGTGCAGTGGATCGCGCCGGACGAGTACCTGGGGGCCTCGCCGGACGAGATCGTGCTCAGCAACCCGGGCCACATACTGCACGTGAGGGGGGCAGGGGGCGGGAGGGGGGGCGGAAAGGGGGAGGGGAGGAGGGGCGGGAAAGGGGGGGGGGGGGAGGGGGGGGGGGGATAGGGGTGGGAAGGGGGGAGGGCGGGAGGGGACAGAGGAAACTGGTAGGCGCTATCTTGAGGAGGGGGAAGGGGATGTGTTTGGGAAGATGGGAACTGGTCACAGGAAAAGCAAGACCACAAGGGACCCGGTCACACCCAGCGGGGGGGGGGCTCGGCCATGGGTGGGGTCGACGGAGACCAACTGCCCAACTGCGGCGTGGCAACGGGACGGATTCTACACGTGCACGCCACACTCAACACTCGACCCGCCGCCTCCCGGTCCCCGCCCTTACCACCCCTTACCACCCCTTCCCCGCCCTGCCCTTCTCCCCGCCCTGCCCTGCCCCCCTCTCCCTGGTACAGTTAGTTCTTCTCCCTGGATCAGTTGATTCCTCACCGGACCTTTGCTCTGGCAGCAGCGCAGTTTGATTATGTCTACCAATTTCCTATTCCCCCTCCCCCGCCCTCCCCTCCCCTGCCCTTCTCCCCCGCCCCCCTCCCCGGCCCTCCTAACCCCCCAGCTTCTTAACGAGCGGTACGCCCCCACGCTCCGCGCCAAGCTGGGTTGCGGCTCCCGGCCCCTGGATGAGCTGATGTTCATCTCCATCGACGCCTCCGGAGTGGACATCCGGGTGCGGACGGGGCCCGAGTTCAGTGTGGAGCGAATCGGCTTTTCGGAAAAGGTGGGCGGGGCGGGGGGGCCGGGTGGGCCGGGGGGTGGGGTCGTGGGCCGGGCGGGCGGGAAGCGGGTCGGGCTTTCCGGCTGAGAGGGGGCGGGGGGAGGGAGGGCCGGGGGGAGGGAAGGCCGGGGGGAGGGAGGGCCGGGGGGAGGGAGGGCAGGGGGGAGGGAGGGCCGGGGGGAGGGAGGGACGGGGGGAGGGAGGGACGGGGGGAGGGAGGGACGGGGGGAGGAGGGACGGGGGGAGGGAGGGACGGGGGGAGGGAGGGACGGGGGGAGGGAGGGACGGGGGGAGGGAGGGGTCCTCAGGCGTCGTCCAACGCTTCCCTCTCAACCCCTCCCACCCTAGTGCACACACGCCATCTCCCCCCGGCGGTGCAGCGTCAATATGTCTACTACCAATTTCCCATGTCCTTCGATCCGCCCCCCTCTCACTCCTCGTCTCTCTCCCCGGTCTGCCCCCGCCCCCCCCCTTTCTCTCTCCCTCTCAGGTGACAAACCTGCCGCAGGTGATGGCGGCTATGGAGCAAGTGGTGGCGGATGTGACAAGGAGCTCCCCCTGCGGAGGCAACTAGCCGAGCTTGCGGGGAGGAGGGGGGGCGAGCTGCGGGGAAGAGGGTGGGGGCGAGCGGGGCGAAAGGATAAAAAGAAGAACCCTGAACCCGAACCCAAACCGACCGGGTTGATGGGCCGTGTGGGGGAGGGCGTGGTTGTGTGGAGGCGGGGCTCGAGGGAGGGGGAACCGGTCTGAAGTCGGCCCCAATGCGATGGTTTGGCAGCGGCAACATCACCGGCGGCAAGGGCCCGCCGTCCAGCTCTGTCAGCTCTTGAGCGGCAATCGCCCTTTGGACCGCCAGGGCGCCATCGCGGCACCTCCCGGGTGGGGTGGAGTCGGGCGGGGCGGGGCGGGGTCGGGGTCGGGTCGTGTCGGATTGAGCGAGAAGGTGGGGCAGTGGGGGCAGTGGGGCCGGAAGCGCTGTGAGCTGCCGCCGCAGGAGCGCTGGTGTACAGGGCGGCCGGCCGCTGCCGGCAGCACGTGTGGCAGCACGTGGGGACGCCCGCGAAAGGCCCACCTAGCCACCTTGGGAGGCGCGCCTAGCCACCTTGGGAGGCCCACCTAGCCACCTGGGGAGGCCCACCTAGCCACCTGGGGGATGCACAGCCGAGTGAGTGGGTGAGTGGGGGTATGGTCAAGGGCGGAGATGTGCCGTCGGGCGGGGATCGGGATCCTTGGGCTGGGTGGACGTGAGAAGGCGGCGGCGGGGTCACCAGCAGCAGCAGGAGGGGTGGGGACGACGAAACGAACGAGGATTGCGCGGTCGGGTTTGGATTCTTTTGGGTTGCTTCGGAGGAACTCCCCAGCTGTACAGCACATTGGGGAGCGGGTTGTAAAGTGTACGACGTTTCACGGACGGCATGGTGGCGGTGATGGATCTTGTGTCAAGTGATGTACGACATCGCGACGTCGCGACCTGCGGCCGCACGGAGGGTCACGTCATGTCATGTAACAGGGGGACAGGGAGGAAAGAGTTATCGGTTTGTTGCCATTTTTGCGGTTTCGCTGTCTTATTTGACAAAGGGGGGCCCGCGCCATGCACGCCTGCAGACGGCCGCGATGCGGTGGCCCAGCGGCTCCCTCGCCTCTCCCAGGCCATGGTGAGCTCTGGGGACGTCGCTTTTTGCCGGTCAGTAGATCTGGACGAGCGCTGCGCGGACAAGGAGACGAGCTGGCGCGTACTTGAGGGTGTGTGTGGGGGGGAGGGGAGGTGGGGAGAGGGCGACGGATGCGGCGGTGGCGCGGTGGCGATGGCGGTGCTGTCCCGCAGACCGGGTCTCGGCGTGCCCATCGGGGTGATGAGCGCTCGGCCCGCGGGTGGGGAAGCGTGCGAGGTAGGCACGGCACGGCGTGTACGGCAGTACGAGATAGCGGTTGTATTTTGATGTCGTTCAGGTAAGCCCTCAAGGCTGGCGTGCCGTCCTGATCACGTCGTGGAGTGCGTGTGATGCTGCCGTTGCAAGCGTGCGGCCGGGTGTGCATGCGGTTGCAACCGGCCGTACCAGATCGGGCACGGTCGAGGGTGTGTGAGCTCATGGCAGGCTCGGCGTCCAATGCATACCTGCAGGTCCGTACGGCATTCCCAGGTCAGTATGGGTCGGGTCCCCCAGTCCCCCAGCGCACTTGGCCTGTTGTTGCACATGCATGGCTGCAGCGCGGTCGCGCTGCTGCTGCGTATTATATCCGCGGGGCCTCAGGATGTGCAAAGCGAGTCAGGTGCCGGCAGACAGCAAAGCGAGTGAGGTACCGGGTCCTGCCTGTTCCGGTCGTGCTTCAGTTACTCGAGTTCAAGCAGTCCGTCCCTCACGGCTGTCTTGAACGATGCCGCACAATAATATAAAAGATGCAAGTCCCAAACTTCAGATACTTTATGGCCAGTAAAGTGCTGCAGGATGTTTGAGTACTCGATGAAGAAGCCCCGCAGTTTCGTCCTGATGATCCATTTCCTTCGCTTATCTTGTTTTGGTTGGCACCCTTTGGTAGAACTTGGCGGAAGCCAACACATTCAACCCATATTACTCTTGATCTTGCTTAGGTTCTGGATACCGACCTCTTGGAAATTGGTGGCCACTTCATCTACATTATGATCACATTTTGTCCTGGATAGCGTCCTCTGGAATTTGGTGGCCAGCACAACAGTCGCAAGCTTGTAAGTCTTAGAGGTCGACCCAGTGAACTCGCCCATAACTTCTAGACTCTCTGATGTGCGCCTTAACACTCCTCCTTGCGCACCTGTAATCCATATTACTTCTTCGCGGCTTGCCTGTCGCCTCCTACCCAACATTCGGACCTCGGGAGGGCGTCATGACAGCCCCGCAGCACATGTTGCAGGGAAACCAGAAGTAACTCTTGAAGTTAGCGCAAAATTGCTAGTATGTAGAGATGGTGGGGCGGCTAGGCGAGGTTGCAGATGTGCAGCACGCTCGGCACTGCAGCGGAGCGAACGAGCAGAACGCAGCATACCAGTATTCCGAGTGCCAACGGCGCAAGGCACCGTGACGAATACCACAACAGTTGGCTGCGCCCGGAGGCCCGAGGCGCAGCCCACAGGCTGGGCCTGACAAGGTCAGTACTGCGCTGGTTGGGTTGTTGCCAAAACCATGGGTTGAGTTTCGAGTCACGCGCACTCTCACCACGCAGCTTGCGCATAAGCGATAAGACTAGCTCCCCTAGTATTTGCTGGATGACGCTGAAAACCGGACGGGAGTATTCCCAGTCACCTTTCGGCTTGTTGTCAGTGTTATCGAGTGTTATTCAGCAGAGAATTGGTGAGCCGGTCTTATCGCTGATCTACAAGCTGCGTGGTAATGTGCTAGGGCCCGGGCCCCACAACTCAACCCATGGTTTTCGTGAAGTGGAAACCCAACCAGAGCAGTACCGACCTCGTCATCTTGTCAGACATGTGCCATTGCCAGTAGTGATTACGAACCAGCAGTAGCATCTCGTAAGACAGGATCGTCTGACAGAGAACCCGGGAAGCCGGGCATCTGCACGGCCGGAGAGCCTCGCCGCTGCTTTCGTACATTGGACACCCTATATCAACCTGCGGCTGGCTTCATTTTCACCACAAAGCTGCAGGATCAATTAATCTCTGTAATACCAGCTCACACAGAGTTTCTTGTTGCACTCTCGCACCAGCTGAGTTCTTTTGATTGTCCCGAAGCACTGCCTCCCTGCTTATTCATCTTACATGATACACTATTTCATAAATAAACTCTTGAAAATTAGCTTGCTATGTGGTTTTCATACTGGAAGCTTTCAGCTCATACTCTTCGGAAGTCTTGGGTTGAGCCCAGTCGACGGACTTCACTCTGAAAGTGGCTGAACAGCGCCTTCAAAGGGTGAGCTTCCGGTTTTGAGCCTTCTGCGCATTGCGTTACATTGGTTGCCAAAGGCTGCATTTGCAGCTAGAGCTGCCGCTTTTTTGACAACATAATTATTGTTCAACTCTATTGATGTATCTCTATTATGCTAATATTGTTTCATTAACACGGTGACTAGCAGGCCCAACCGGTCGCCTACTGCCCTTCCTGCCTGCTTCCGCCTCCTGATAACGCCCCCACGCATATCACGCCTCCCTCATCATCCGAACTTGTTAGCAGGACCGCTCATCGTCTGCTGTGCGATAAAACGGCTGTACCTTAACGTCCGGTAGGTGACGATTGGGCTAATTGGGCTGGGCTCGGGATCATGTATGTGCCGGGTTGCTCGTTGGGTCGGGCCCAGGGAGGGATTGGGTAACTGGGTTGGGCTCGGGGAATCATCATTCGCACGGTCCCGCGTCTTGCAGCACAGCCCTTGATTGCTTCAGCTCCGCGCAGCAGCCACCTCAGCCCGCCCCGCCGTTCCGCTCCGCGCAGCAGCCACCTCAGCCCCGCCGTCCAGCTAAGCTCAGCACAGCGCAGCGCAGCCTTTGCACACGCATTCACGTTGTTTAGGATTGATTTCTCGAACAATGCCGTAGACCCATGCGATTTGATCCCGTCATGCTTCTGACCCCCTCCATTCCTTGCGCTCTGCGATGCCCCTCGCGAGATGGAGCCTGCTTACGTTAGTTGGTCCAGACGAGCGCCTGCGGACCTCGATAGGTGATAGGCCAGGTGTTGAGTCTGTACGGTAATACGGATCTGCCCCTTGCTTATGGCACGAGATGACTCCCTTGATCGTTACTTCTTATTGCTTGCAGGCGCGGTGATAGGCCAGCAGGTGTTGGTAAGTTTGTAGGTAAGTTACGCTTCGCAAGTATGTACGTCCGCTTTCCACATACACACGATACACGCTGACCCCGCCCTCGCGTCGCTGCTTGCAGGATCGCTCGCTCATCGGAAGGAGTGCTCCGTCGGGTTTGCCAACACGTTCACACACCGCCTGACGCATCCCCCTGCATCCCCAAGACCAAAGCCCACGCTGTGCACCTTAACGAGATACCGCATCCGGTAGGTGACGATTGGGCTAATTGGGCTGGGCTCGGGATCATGTATGTGCCGGGTTGCTCGTTGGGTCGGGCCCAGGGAGGGATTGGGTAACTGGGTTGGGCTCGGGGAATCATCATTCGCACGGTCCCGCGTCTTGCAGCACAGCCCTTGATTGCTTCAGCTCCGCGCAGCAGCCACCTCAGCCCGCCCCGCCGTTCCGCTCCGCGCAGCAGCCACCTCAGCCCGCCCCATCCTCATCTCGGTGTGACAACAGGGAGGGCTCCGCAGCCCTCAGCCTCGGGTCCACGCAGCTGCATCAGGGACGGCCGACAGAGGCTCTCTCGCGCAGCGGCAGTTGCGGACCTGGAGAGGGTGGCGGACCTCTCCAGGTCCCGTCCAAGGTAGGCGTCGACCCTGACAGCGCTCGCGGACTGGCAGAGGTCCCAGGGAAGTGGCGCCGAAAGTGTTCTTCGCGAGCCCGGATCCGCAGGGGTGCGGCGGACCCCTGCTGCTGGACCCCTGGAGGCGGGAGTCCTGTCCACCCACGACGCCCGTGCAGCTTCTTGGTGGCTTCTGTCGAGTGTCAGAGCTGTGGACTGGCAGGCTGAATGGGGGCCTTCAGTGCTCAACCGGTAGTTTTCACCACCACCAGGAGCATGGACTAGACGGGGAACCCATGGTGCAGCGCTATCATTGCCGTGCACTTGAGGAACACCCAAAGGGACACCGTTTGCTCGACGGTGCTGCGGGAGTTGGGAGGGCGGTGTCGCACCGCGATTGGCTGTTGTTGTGGGTTGGTTAAGGCCAGGGAGGAAGTGAGAGCGACGGAGGTGGGCGGCGCCGCACCAGAGGAGGAGGAAGAGTCGGGACCGGATGCCGCGTCGCAACACTGAGGGGCCAGGTGGTGTGCTCGTCCTGCCCTGATATGTAGGGGTTCAGGGTTTTTACGGCGCTTAGCCTGCGGCAACATTATTCAAAGGCACTGGCTGCTGCTGTCGCCGCAATCAGGTTCGTTGGGGGTCTGCATCCTCCGGGTCCGGAGTGGGTGGGATGTCACCGCGGTTTCCCATCCGTTGGAGCGGTGGAAAGGAGGCGGGGAGGGGTACCCTACAGCAACGGCGAGGCTGCTTTGCTTTCGCTTGCGTTTCATTCTTTGCCATTCAGGTGCCGCGCACCGGTACTACTTATTGTTGGCCGCGCGGCCGGGTCTCCTGGAGGGCGGCGTACGGCTGTAGGGCTCTTCGTGAACCCGGATCCGCTGCTGTCCACTCCATATTTCGCAGGTCCGTACGACATTTCCGGGTCAGTATGGGTCGGGTCCCATCGGGCACTTAACCTCTTGGCGGCAGCGCGGTCGCTCTTCCACGCAGTGGACTCCTTACTCATGGCAGTTGACCGAAACACGTATATAGCACCTATTCTCAAGTCCAGGCAGTTTGCGAAGGCAGTGCGCTATCGGGTACGGACGTCCGGTCATGCGGCGGTTACAGTTGGGAGCTGTTGGGAGCTGTTATCCGCCCCACCTCCAAGCACCGTTGCACAGCCATGTAATAAGTGAATTGTAATACGGCGACCGTTGTCGACGACAAATCAAGACCGGTCCAACTACCCAGGGGTCTTCTCATCCATGGAGCTGTACACTAGACAAATTTAGATAAACCAGACTGGATCCGAAATTACCGACCCAGGGGCCAGTTCCGCAAGGTACAGCGCAACCGAATAAATCCATTTCAATTTCGTTTTTGCGTTGATTAATTACTCTGCCTGTTTCGCAATTGCAGATAAGTCAGGTGTTGCAGTTAGATGTATGTAAAATCATGCCTTGCGACAACCAGTTCGAGAAGGTGACTTATTAAAACCAAAAAAATCACATGCATCCCAACATATGACCGTTTCAAATATCACCCACGATGGGCAGCAGCCAGAGGGGACCGTTACTATCACGAATGCAGAGGCTGCATCTCGGCAACGTCCTGCAAAACAGCTGTCATTACTTGTAGCGCAATATTTTAAGAAATGGAAGGGAGCGGGTGAGGCACCACTTCCGCGGGAGGCCCTGCCGAACCTCGCTGTTTCATGGGTGGGCGCCTTTATAGCCATCCTTGTGGTGGCTGCCCTCGACCAATATGCAGGTAAGACGAAACCTGCATATTGCCAAGTTCCACTACCCTACGGTCCACCGGCGCGGCTTGACCCGGAACCCGGCATAATGCGGCATTCCACAGGTCCTCAGATGGACTTCGGGTGGCTCATCGCCCCCTTGGGTGCTAGCGCCGTCCTCATGTTTGGAGTGCCGGCCGCGAAGCTCTCCCAGCCGCGGAACGTCGTGGGTAAGGCGCGCATATCGCTGGTGTTGCTTGGACGGGTCACGGGCATAAAGCATCTGAAGGGGAATAAAAAAGGGATACGCCCACTGCGCGAGACAAATCTGTAGGGCTGCCAGCCTGCCTTCATGACGCATCCGAGCGCGTCGGTGACATGCACTGAGGCCCTCTGCCACCTGCATCCTCGTCCAAGGACGTGAGGGGGGGATCCCACCCCACCCCACCCCGCCCGTCACCTCGCCGTGCCCCTTCCCTCCCCTCGCTCTCCCCTGAATGAACTGAACGCCGGAACCCTCCCCCGCAACCCCTCGGCGGCAGCTGGCCACACGCTGAGTGCCTTGGTCGGCATCCTCGTGCGCCTCATCCTGCAGCCCCAGTACGGGGGCGGTAAGGCCAACTTCGTGTCCTCAGCCCTGGGCATGTCGCTGTCCCTCACCGTCATGCAGGCCACGGGCACCACCCACCCACCCGGTGAGGCGGGGAGGGGAGGGCGGGGGAGGGGCGGGGAGGCCGCGGGGGCGGAGGGAGGGCAAGGGTGGGTGGCTCGCTGGCGGGAGGTGCAGGGGGAGTAACAAGGGAGGGAGGGAGAGGCGATGGCGGGCCGCAGAAGCCTCGCTCGCGTCGATGTCGATGTCGCGTTGTGTTGTCGCATGGACTCCATCCCGCCCTCCTGCCCCTCTGCCTGCCTCCTCTGTCATTCACTGCACCCTACCGCCCCGCGCATTCACTGCACCCTACCGCCCCGCTTATTCACTGTACGACGCCGCCCCGCCCCGGCGCTCCCCCGCCCCGCCGCCCCCCCCCCAGCCGGTGCCACGGCGCTGCTGGCCGCCTCCGTCAACCCCATCCCGGACTGGTGGGGCTTCAAGTTCCTGCTGAGCGCGGCGGCGGGGTCGTGTGTGATGGTGCTCGTGGCGCTGCTGCTCAACAACCTGGTGCCGGGCAGGAGGTACCCCACCTTCTGGTGATGATGACCAGAGACCGGGGGGGTTACAGGGGGGGTGGACCCCCACGTGCAGATGAGGGCGAGGGAGGGGGAGAGGGGGAGAGAGAGGGAGAGGGTGGGGAAAAGGGTGGGGGAGAGGGAGAGGGTGGAGGAGAGGGAGAGGGTGGGGGAGAGGGGAGGGCAATCTGTGAGCTTGCGTCTTTAGTTGCTCGCAGAGGCGGGTGTCAGTGGGAACGTGCAGTCCATGGGCAGTCCATGCGCTCCATGCGCTCGCACGCGTTGCGATGGACCGGAGCGCGCTCGTTCATGCCAGTGTCCTAAACAGGATACAGAGCGATTGTGGACAGCGCGAGAAGCCACTGTGCTTTGAACGGGCGGGCGGGTGCCAGGACTCAGGAGGTGGGGACCACAGCTTCCCTCCCTCAAAACGACACCGAGCTAGACTGGATTCGGGTGCCATGCCATGCGCACGAAATGTACATGTTTTTGTGACGGATAAGATAAGATAATTCATTTTGTCACTGTCGGGATGCGTGAGCGGCGCCCCTGGAATTGTGATGGGTGGTACAGCGCCCCTCCTTGGAGGTTGCGCGGCACGTCATACGGCAAATCGTACGGCCATGACAGCACGTGCGCGCCTGCCGTGTTTTCGGGCTTTGCGCCGGCGTGGCGCCAACGTGGGCGAAAAGGTCGGCTACGCGCGCACTTGATCCTGCCTATCGTGCCCACAGTGATCGTGCCCATGGACTGCCTTTGTGGTGGCTGGGTTGCACGTGAACCACTGGGGTTGGTTGCGGTGCTGAGGAAAGCGGGTAGATGGTTAGGTCTTGTTATTAATATTATTCATAATGATGTTACAGTGGAACCCGTGGGTCATCGGTGACCACCGCGAGGTCTGTTGGGAAGGGGAAGGTTGGGTGCACCGGAGTGGTTGGGTGCACCCGGGCGGGCGGGAGCCGCGGACGGTTTACGGACACAGGTGCGTGCGCACCACCCGCCACACCGCGTTATATTGCGCGCGGATGCGTGCTTCTGAAAATGAACGATGCGAGAGTGACGTGCAGGAGAACGACGTCTTGAGTGCACCGACGTACGTCTAGAGCAGGGAGGCGAGCTCGAGGGCAAAAGCGGTCGCGAGTCTTGGCGAAGCGTGGCTAGCACGGCGGTGACCCACGTTTTGCCCCCACGTCTGGCTGCGCGTGTTGCTCCTTTCTGGCGATGGGTCGGCATTATCTTTGTGATTCAGGCGGGGTGCGGGCTGGTCGTGGTCTTCGGCCCCGTCGCCCCAGTTCCGTGTGCGCATCCTCACTTCCATTCGGTGGCGGTTTCAATTCCGTGACCTACACGGCGCTGCACTCCATTAAAATACAGTATAGGTTATCGTGCATTGCTGGATAACTGTTCCTGAGATGTTTTTGATTATTTTCTATGAAATTAGGTACGGTACTTGCAGCATTACGGTACCTTCCGAGCAGAGCGGCGAACGCGCTGGTCAAGGAGTTTAATAACTTGGCATAACAAGCGATTGCGCTGCTGCTCCGGGTCCATACATGCTTACCAAGTTGAAAGCCCGGATCCAGCAGTCGAACATGAAATATAACTGTCGTCGATGGACCCCAGTTGTTGCACGACTTGGCACCGGTTGACCTTTAATGTTCGAACTTCATGCATCAAATTTCTTTGTTACTGTGTCGATGCATAAGCAACACCCTGCCGCCGGTTAGGTGAGCGGCGGTTAGGTCAGCGGCGGGCCGCGTGGCCTGGCCCTTACAGAAGCCCCTCCGTCAAGCCCGTCCGCTAGCAAACAGGTAACGCTTGAGAGATATGACGTCATAATCGCCCCGAGTTTTTATGCGCTGCTGTGCCTCCCAGGCTGCCAGACATGTCGAATTGTCTACCGTGATCGGCAAATTTCTGACCAACACGATATCACAAACAGTCAAAACATGTTGAATCTTGAAAAGCCGCGGATTTGGACACAGCGTATGCAGAAAGTCCAGTAAGTTGGCGAAGCGCGCTATGTGATGCAGCTACAGCGGTTCACAAGTGGTTGGAAGGCCGCATCACCAGTGCCGCAATCAAGTATAACAGTGATAATTGCAAAAGTTCTACAATTTAAATCCACTTCTGCGCACACATAACTTGAGTGTACGGTACAGGTTCACGTGAGTCCCGTGTGTATGGCAGTCGTTCACCACGCGGCTTCTCAAGGCCTGGCTGATAAACTATCCTCTCTGTATGTAGCAAGAGTTACAAGGTGGACCCTTAGCCCCGACCCTTAGTATCCTCTCCGTATTCGCAGAGCGTTTGTGGTGGAAAACTACCTGCCCATAGCTTTCGCGGTGGGGCTGACCTTCGCGTTGGCCTACCCCGTACCTGGCCGCTTCCTGGTCAACATCGTGGTCGCGGGCAATGTCCACATCATCCAGGCGCGACACTTGGGTACTGGAGGCTGCTGGAGGGGGGGGTAGAGACTGACAGTGGAGGGGCGGGGAAGGGCCCGTCGGTCACACCGCGCGTGCCTGTGGCCAGGCCTGCGGCACTCGGCAGCAGCACAGGTGACCTGTGCTGCAGAGGTGACATCACCGGGGCTGAAATCGATGCAGCCCTCAAATTGAACTGCTCCAACCCATCGGTACAGTGGGTCGAGGGTGTGTGTGGGGGGGGGCAAGGTGTCCCCGCAGCCTTCCTATGGCGCGCCCTTCCGTCGACACCGCGGTAATGGGTCTTCAAGCCCGGTCGGACGGAGGGCGTGCCGAGGGGCAGCTTCAGCCCATCCATCCACCTTGAAAACGCAAACAGGAGCCCATTCCGTTGCACCCCACCCCGCCCCGCCCCGTCCCGCGCCCCCCACCTGCCCTTACCCCGGCCCCTCCATCCCCAAACAGGAGGTCAACATGGCCATCGTGTTTCTGATCAGCGGCCTTGCCCTCAACACCTCGGAGCTCAGGACGGCGCTCAAGCGCGAGAGCTGGCCCTCCATGGCCTTCGGGCTGCTCATGATCCTGCTCGTCACACCCGCACTGGGCTTCGCGACCCGGGAGATACCGCTCACACCGCCGGCCTTCTCCGTGGGTGGGTGGGTGCGTAGGGGGTCCGGCTTCGTCGGATGGGGCGGGAGCGGGGTTGGGCGGGGGTCCGAGCTTTGGATGGGGCGGGGGTATAAGTTAGGTGGTGAGTTTGGATCGATTGGGTGGCTGAGCGGTTTGGGCCTACGACGCAGTGTAGCAGGCGGCTTGGGAAGGGCGGCGGACTGGTGGGGGCGAGAGGCACTTTTCTCTGGTTGTTGACGCCCTGACCCGTGAGACAGACGGACCGAAATTTTCCCGGGTTGACACGCGCCTGCAGGCCTGACCATCTTCTGCCTCGTGCCCACCACCCTGGGCACCGGCATTGCGCTCATCCGTTCCTTCAACGCCAACGAGGCGATCGCGCTGCTGCTGACGGTGGCCACCAACATGCTGGGCGTCTTCACCATGCCGCTCTACATGAAGCTGCTCTTCCTCAACTTCGACACGGGCGACCTGGACCTCAACGTCAACATCCCGGACCTGCTGCTCAAGCTGACACTCACCATCCTGGTGCCCAGCGTGATCGGGAAGGTGGGAGGTGCGGGAAGGCGGACGGGGGAGTGGGATTCATGGGCTCCGGGAGAGCACCTGGCCACCTGCCTGCTATCCGCGACGCTGAGCTCCCCACCCGCCCCTTACTCCAGGCAGGCCCTTTCCCTCCCCCAACCCGCCCGCAGGCGCTGCGCGAGCTGTTCAAGCCCGTGGAGCAGTTCGCCAAGACCTACCGCACCGCGCTGTCCCTCTTCTCCACCACCAACCTCGCCTGCATCGTCTGGCAGACGCTCAGCGGCGCACGCGACCTGCTGTTCCAGCAGCGCGCCTCCATGATCGTCTCCGTCATCGTGCTGGCGGCCGGCATCCACCTGCTCTACCTGCTCGTCAACCACCTCATCGTCAAGTCAGTGCGGGGGGGGGGGAGGGCAAGGGGGCGGGTCTGCGGGACGGACGACGAGCCCACGGTCAGCCTCGTCGTCATCAAATAAGGCTGTCACCGATGACCGTTGGCTGTCACCGATGACCCGCAGGGTCCGCTGTAACATCCTTGATAATAATAAAGCTGCGCTGCTTGGGCTTGCGCTGCGCTGCAGAGCTCCACCGAAGCGTTCATTCCACCGTCCACCCTATCCCGGCCCACGCCGTCCAACTTGGACTGCCCGGTTCTGTTCGTTCTGGGCATTTTTTCCTTTTTTCCGGTGTAAACCCCAACCGCCAACCGCCGCCTCAGGTTCGTGTTCCAACCGCCGATAAAGGAGCACGTGTCGGTGGTGTTCATGGCCTCCCACAAGAGCAGTCCCGTGGCGATTACCGTCATCAGTTATATTACGTCCGTACCCGCCCAGCAGGGCCTCCTGGCCATACCCTCGGTGGTGGGGCAGCTCACCCAGATCTTCATCGGTTCTGCGCTGGCCGGGTCCATCGCGGCGGAGGTGAGGGCGGCCTGGGTGCCCGGCTGGGTCGGATGCGCTGGCGGGTCGGATCCCGCTCCGCTTCTGCAGCGCCGTGGTGGCACCGGAGTAGGTAGGTTGCATACATCGTCGCTGTCGGCCGGCGGAGCGCCGCCGCGGGTCGGTATCTTTGCCGTCTAGGTAGGCTACGATGTCTGGGTTCTCTCTGACGGGTCCGCATTCATACCTGCGTTCATGCATCCATGAAGCTGTCGGGCAAGGACAGGGCCTCGCCGGTGGGGAGGGTATCTATCTATCTATTTATCTATCTATCTATCTATCTATCTATCTATCTATCTATCTATCTATCTATCTATCTATCTATCACGGCACCGTACTCTTCCTCCGGCCCTCCTCCTTGCCTCTGTGCCCATGTGTGCGTGTGTATGTACGGCAGACCTCCCGGGTGACGGCGACGCAGCAGCCAGCCGAGGAGGCCGCCAAGGCCGCTAAGGACGCGGAGGTGGCTCCCGTTCGCTGTGCCGGTTCGGGCGCCTACATCGGCCCGATTTTGACAGTGGGCACAGAGGGCGGGGAGCTGAGCGGCGAGCCCTCCTCCAAGCGCACTTCCTCCGCCAGCAACGCCCGCACGTCGGTCGAGCTGTCGGCCGTCACCACCGGCAGCGGCGGCGGCAGCGCCGGCACATGAGCCGGCAGCGGCGGCGGCGGCGACAGCCGTAAGGGATAGACCCGCGCACCTACCTACCGGGGAGACGGCTCCGCCGAGCGACGCCGACACCCCCTCCGCCGCAGCAGATCGCATAGCTAGTGGTGTCGGCGCCGGCATGGAGGCGCAGCTCGCGGGCGGCCACGGAGGGACCACCGCCCAGGCCCAGGCCGTCCGTGTGGGTAGGTGTCGCGCGCGAGAACAGCGGACGTGCGGACCTGCCTCCGTGGGACGGACACAGCGGGGGGGGCGCGGGTCCGAGACCCCTTCATCCGCGCTGAAGCGCTCTCGACTCTCCAGCGAGCGCTCGGCACGGGAGCCCTAGCGGGCTTTGGGGGATGCCGGGGTGGGGGAGCGGCCAACCGGATGGCCCCCGAGCTCCGTCCATGCATCAGGCGCCGGCTAGCGCATCACCCGCCCAGCCAGCCACGCACCTGGGGCCAATAGAGACCCCGGCCAAGACAGGCAGGCAGGTCTTTGCACCGCGGGACAGAGGAAGTGACTCGGCAAGCCTGCTGCTCCCACGATGCCTTTCTGGATGCCTTTCTGTGGCGGCGCAAGATACGCAGGATTTGCAGGTGTTGATTGCACAACGGGATATTGAGGTGCCGTGGCCCGAGGGGCGCGACCTCGAGGGATCACAGAGCAGGCGAGCGCTACGTGTGAATCGTACAACGGGATATTGAGGTGACCGCGGATTTGCGCTGTGTTTCAAGAGCTTACTAATGGTATAAAAAAGGGCTAGGCGTTATGTGGGTCCATTTCGCGGGATGTATTGAGGTGCACGAGGTAGATATCGAGGTAGGCTTGACCTGTCGCCCTGACTTGGACAGCTCCCCGTGCCGATATTGGCATACCATTTTATGCATGAAATTTATTTAAGATCTTCTTCAAGTTTCAATGCGATTGAAAACGACCGGTCTCCACCCGCTTGCCGGTTGCCACGGTTGGACGAGCGACAGCGGAGGCCACGAGGCCAACACTTGTAGGCATTCTGACAGCGCTAGGAGTACCCATACAGCTCGTAACGGTGGAATCATGACCACGCACATGTCATAACTCGGCGATCAGGCGCATTGATTAACGTGGTGTCGAGCTGCATAAGCGATGCTTAGGCGGGCAAGCTGTTGAGTACAGAAATGGCTTCGAAAACCGCGAGCGACCCTCCATCAAAGCCGCCGCTGTGGAAACAGCGCCTGGAGAAAGTTCAGTGAGTTCGCGGAGCCGGTCGCTTGAGAGTGTGGGTTGCAACTTCCACACTTCGCGCTTTACAAAATCTGAAGCATACAGTCGCTATCATAATCATGCAATGTTAGCTTCAAGTCCTTTGCGGCCTGTGAATTCTCCAAGTTGGCACCCAAGTTTGACGGTCGAAAGCGCGTGCATCAATATCACACCTTGGAATTGACAAGTAAAATGTCTCGTTGCATTTATTGCAGAGCGTTTGTGGTGGAAAACTACCTGCCCATAGCTTTCGCGGTGGCGCTAACCTTCGCGTTGGCCTACCCCGTACCTGGCCGCTTCTTGGTCAACATCGTGGTCGCGGGCAATGTCCACATCATCCAGGTTGGCTTTGTGTGCCAGAATCTGCTTCCACGCCTTGCCATTTGAAAGCCGCGGGTCTGAGCCGCGGTTATAGGCTGCGACTTCCTGCTGCGGACAGGGG
Organism: Eudorina sp. 2006-703-Eu-15; assembly: GCA_003117195.1. Taxonomy (NCBI): domain Eukaryota; kingdom Viridiplantae; phylum Chlorophyta; class Chlorophyceae; order Chlamydomonadales; family Volvocaceae; genus Eudorina; species Eudorina sp. 2006-703-Eu-15. The sequence continues at coordinate 206,108 of BDSI01000146.1, read as the reverse complement.
CCCACATCACCCGGCATTGACCTTCCAATTGCGACCCGGCGTCCCAGTTCGGTGGTTGTAGTCATGGGTTGCGATGCCACTCTTCCCTGTGTCGTACTACCGAATATGCCGTACCCAGATCGTCTCTGCGGCCAGCCAGCGGTCCGCACATGGCGAAACAGTAGCTGACAGTGGCCCGGTGGCACTGGAGCAGGCAGGCCAGTCGGGGGCGCCGTGTTGCCCGCTGTACCGCGTCCTTCGCCCCGTGGACGACATGCACGACATACGCACCCGCTTCGGGCGCCTGGCGGACATCAGCCGCTGTCACGCGCCGTTCCACCCTCGCTGCACACCACCCCGCCCCGCCCCGCCCCGCCCCATATTACCCTCCGGGCCCCCCCCCCAAACAGGAGGTCAACATGGCCATCGTGTTTCTGATCAGCGGCCTTGCCCTCAACACCTCGGAGCTCAGGACGGCGCTCAAGCGGGAGAGCTGGCCCTCCATGGCCTTCGGGCTGCTCATGATCCTGCTCGTCACCCCCGCACTGGGCTTCGCGACCCGGGAGATACCGCTCACACCGCCGGCCTTCTCCGTGGGTGGGTGGGTACGTAGGGGGTCCGGCTTCGTCGGATGGGGCGGGGGTGGGTTGGGCGGGGGTCCGAGCTTTGGATGGGGCGGGTTTGATGGGCTGGCTACATCGGTTCGGGCCTACGACGCAGTGAAGCAGGCGGCTCGGGAAGGATGTCTGTCCTTTGGCTACTGACCTCTTGCCTCTCCCTCATTTCTTCAAGCACGGCAAGCGCAGGCGAGTCTCTTCCCCGACCCTTGGGACAGACCATCCAACATTCCAACTGACCTCCATCCCCTCCATCCCCTGCAGGCCTGACCATCTTCTGCCTGGTGCCCACCACCCTGGGCATCGGTGTGGCGCTGGTCCGCTCCTGCAAGGGAAACGAGGCGATCGCGCTGCTGCTGACGGTGGCCACCAACATGCTGGGCGTCTTCACCATGCCGCTCTACATGAAGCTGCTCTTCCTCAACTTCGACACGGGCGACCTGGACCTCAACGTCAACATCCCGGACCTGCTGCTCAAGCTGACACTCACCATCCTGGTGCCCAGCGTGATCGGGAAGGTGGGAGGTGCGGGAAGGCGGACGGGGGAGTGGGATTCATGGGCTCCGGGAGGGCACCTGCCCGGCCGGCCTCCCTGCGAGAGTGGAGTCACCAGGACGAGGGGTAGAGCGAGGAAGGGAAGGGAAGGGTTGCAACCTGGCACCACGCGGAAACCACTTAGGGCCCACCTCTCTCGGTTTATTTTAACACACCCCTCGCTTTGTTGCATTAGGATCGTTTACCTAGATTAATTCCATTATTCTATTGATTTAGACTACGATACGGCAGCCATTCAGCCGGCGGTTGCTACCGGAGCTCTGGCGCCCGCCTCAGTCAACAGTCGCTCGCGGATGCGGCTGGTCTGCGTCTAACCTCTACGTCGCCGTCACCATTCGCTATCATCTGGGTTGTCGGTAATTCGGGTTTCGGGTTCCGGATATTTCGGGTGTCATTTACTTCCGTCGCCTACATCGCCTGTTACGCTGGACTTCGCTTCTCGCGGCTCAGTTATCTTTTACACACACACACCACGGATGCGTCAAGGAACCCAAGTCCACGCCCCCAAAGCCCGCTCGCAACCCATCGGCCACCAAATGGTCAACTGCCGCCCGCCTACCTGTAGGTACCCTAGGACGCTGCCGCCCGCCGACCTCTCAGATACACACCGCCTCCGTTCCCTCAACTGGCCCTCTCCCCCCTCGCGCCCGCAGGCGCTGCGCGAGCTGTTCAAGCCCGTGGAGCAGTTCGCCAAGACCTACCGCACCGCGCTGTCCCTCTTCTCCACCACCAACCTCGCCTGCATCGTCTGGCAGACGCTCAGCGGCGCACGCGACCTGCTGTTCCAGCAGCGCGCCTCCATGATCGTCTCCGTCATCGTGCTGGCGGCCGGCATCCACCTGCTCTACCTGCTCGTCAACCACCTCATCGTCAAGTCAGTGCGGGGGGGGGAGGGCAAGGGGGGAAGGGATGGCCCGTTATCGGTGTATTCCTGTGGTACCTGTACGGGTTGTCACGGATCGATGGTTGTCAGCTGCGAGCCGGCTGACCCGTGGGCAGCGGAAGGGAGAGAAACCGGGAAGAGGCCGGGTAGAGGTCGGGAAGAGGCCGGCGACCTTGCAGTAGATGGGGGAAAGTAGAGCGGGCTATGCATCGGCCCCGTCCTCGCCGGCGGCCGTGATGCCCTGCGTCGCCCCCGCCTCTCGTCCTGTCCCTACCCCGCCGCCCCAAAACCCCTATGCCCCGCCATCTCCGCAACCCGCCCCCAGGTTCGTGTTCCACCCACCAATCAAGGAGCACGTGTCGGTTGTGATCATGGCCTCCCAGAAGAGCGCCCCCGTGGCGGTTACCGTTATCAGTTACGTCACGTCCGTACCCGCCCAGCAGGGCCTCCTGGCCATACCCTCGGTGGTGGGGCAGCTCACCCAGATCTTCATCGGGGCTGGGCTGGCCAAATTCATCGCGCCCAAGGTGGGGTTGGGGGCTGGGTCGTGGGAAGGGTCTGGTGGGGTTACACGGGGGAGGGCCTGGGGCACTGTGCCAGGGAGGGTTCCGGGAAGGGCTCAGGAGGAGAGTGCAGGGTGGGTTGCCGAGGGACGGCGGGGTCGCCCGGCGAGGGCTTTGCCCCCCCCCTCTCTCGCGAGAGAGGTACAGACATCCTTGCGGAGACGCTGCACGTGAGCTTGGAGCCTTGGAGCCTGAGCTGGGGTCGGTGTGTGGTCGCGGACCCGTGCGGGCGTGTTGAGGGGGACTGGGTCAGGCCTGGTCACGGAGGTGTCGACCGCAAACCGGGGGATCGATAGTTCCATGTTTTCTCCTCGGCATTTTTTTGGACCGCAAGTCCGTGAGCGCCTTGGCCATCGGACGGCTGGCTGACTGGCTGGCTGGTCACCACTCGCCATGCGCCACTCGCACACAGGCGGGGGGCGGGGCGGGGCGGTGACATGCGATACGCCTGCGTCCATGACCCTGTCCCACCCCCCTCTACACCTCTCTCTCTCTCTCCCTCTGACCTGCATTTCGCCCCTCGTGCATCTGTGTCTGTCTGTCTGTCGGTCGGTCGGTCGGTCTGTCCGTGGGGGCACGGATAGGTGACGCGGGTGTCACAGGCAGCAGAAGCGGCGGCCAAGGCGGCGGTCGCGGAGGCCGCCGCCGCCGCCGCGGACCCCTCCTCGCCCGCCAGCGGGTCAGATCCGGAGAAGGGTAACGGACCCGGGTCGCCCAAGCTGGTCGCCTCCACCAGCAGCGCCGACACCTCGGAGCTCACCGGCACCAGCGGCGGCAGCGACAGCCAGCAGCAGCAGCGGCAGCAGCCGCCCCTCGGGACGCCTCACGGAGACGGCTCAGCAGCCGGCGGTCGTGTGCTGGCGTCGGCTTCTGCGTCGACCTCCGCCCCACCGAGCGCCCCGCCGCAGCGAGGGGACGTCGCCGCCGCGTCGCCCGCGGACGCCGTACCCGCGGTGTGTGCGGTGGAGGATCCCCCTCCGCGGGAGGGGCAGGGACAGGGGCCCGGTGGCGGCGGCGGCGCCGTGACCCCGTCCGGGTCCGCCTTTGCCGGCCGGCCGCCCTCGCCGCCCGCCCCCGCCGCGCTGCCGCGGCAATGACCTGCGTCCGACCCTTGCCTTGGATGGGGCGGGGTGGGGGAACGCTGGGCACGACGGACGGGAGTGGATAGGGCGAGCGGCCGAGTCGGCTCGACGGGACGATGAGCGTACGGAGGGACAGGCAGTTGTAGTTCAGTGTTGCAGTCCGCGGCTTGCCTGAGTGGAGTGGGGCTGGATTGGATTAGGCAGGGTCGGGGTCGCGGTCACGCCCTCGCGGGGTACCCGCCGGCGATCTCTCTCTTGGCAACGCGCACCCATCCGTGTCGGTTTGGATCTGTGCGTCTCGAAACACACGCACGTGTACATAATCGCTCGCATGTACGTCGATTTGCGTGTTTGTTTGTTTGCTTGTTTGTGTGCGTGCGTCCATCGATGCATAGCTGCTTTCGGAGGAAGGAGAATTGCTCGACTCGGCTCGGCTCAGCTCGGCTCGGCTCAGCTCGGCTCGGGGCCAGCGGACGTGTGGATGTGTTTGTGTTGGGAGGGGAGTGAGCCGCGAGAAACAAGGAAGGTGTGTGAGTGTGTGAGTGTGCAGAAAAAAACTGGGCCGTGAGAAGCCAAGTCCAGCGGAACAGGCGACACAGGCGACGGACGTGATCAAGACAGGCAGGCGAGTGCGAGAGGGACTGTGTGTGTGTGTGTGTGTGTGAGCCCCCCGGGGTGCAGCTCGAAGTAGTCCAGGAAGGCTGGTGAGGGCGTGTGGATAGACTCTGCCCTCCATCGTTTGGTAGGGCGGTGGTTCATGGGAGGCTTGGAGCTCCAAGGGAGGGATCTGCGGGTTGGGTCGCCCGGGCTGCAGTCCTCAAGGGTCCGCAGCAGCACTTCCTTGGGCCCGCCGGCTTGTTCATTATTGTTCTGCAGCAGCAGCAGCAGCAGCAGCAGCAGCAGCAGCAGCCACACGGGTGCCCGGGTGGCTCCTGGTGGCCCGCGGCTGCCGCTGATGATGCTCACTTGCGAAGGCCAGGGCGCCTCAGGAACTCGAAATTCGGAACCCAATGTGATGGCGGAGAAAACGGTTTTAAGGGAACCCAACAGCATTCGGAGGGAGACACGTGTGCGTGCCTGTACGGCAGTGCTGCGCATGTACCGTATGTACAGCCGGGCTGCGTGCCTGTAGTGATCTACGGTACTTTGCATCACATACGCGCATTGATACGGCACGTCCGAATATGAAGGTGATCGTCATCTGTCTTTCTATAGTCGCTGTTGAGGGCTGTTGGCGCCGTTGATATGAACGACCTGTCCGGGGGCCTGCCGCCTGACCGGTGGCGCAAGGGGGGGGGGGGCAGGGGGGGACCGCCAGCGTCACCCGCCCCGGGGTGGCGAGCGCCGGCGCTTGCGTGGCGCGGGGCTGCCCGCTGCTGGGGACGGAGCGGACTTGCCACCCGCACCGTAGTGAGGTGCTGTTTTGCCGCTTGGCTTGGCTCGACGTGTGCTCGACAGAACTGCTGCTTTCTCCTCGCGCCGTGCCCCGGGGAACCGGCGTCTCGCATCAGGCGGCATGCGGCCCCGTCGTGGAGGGGACGGGCGAAATAGTGTGTCGTTGTTTCCTCTCATGTGGTCACGTCGGTCCGCGTCGAAGGAGTGTGCCGCCAATCCGACCGGTCGCCGGGATCGCGTGCGCACTGGCGCGGTCAAGTCATCATACACAGCACCGAATGCATTGCGGCTTGCTGCATTAGCTTACCGTATTAGGATTACTTTGTGGCGGTGTGGCCCATGTGGCAAACTTGTCAAAGGCCCCACCGGACTGCAGGACTGTGCTGACTTCGCGATTTCGCTGTCTTCATTCCCAAAACAGGGGGCCCCAGGGGGTCAGGGGGCCAGCACGCGCGCGCGCCAGGGGCGGGATGGTGGGGGGCTTGGGGCCCCTGACGGGCCGCACCATCCAGCCAGGCTGCGCCGTGTACCGTTTCCGGCTGGGCGGCTGGCTCACCCGCTGGCTCGCCCGCTTGCTGGGCGGCGTCGGCTTCACAGTCGTCGGCTTGCTGTGTGGGACATTGACAGGCTCGCGGTGTTTGAACGTCGTCGTCGACGACATGGCCGGCGCGCGCGCGTTTGATGCCCCGGTGAGCCCCAGGAACGGCGGGGTTGCCAGTCCGTTCCGTGTCCCTCGCTGTGACACCCAACCCTCGGAGGGGTTGGATGCTGTTGTCCGGATGCCTTGAACGTCGTCGTCGGGAACACTGTTTGTTCGGGCGGGTCGGGTAGGGACGTGCCGCAGGCGTACTTGAGGTAATGCGTGTTGGGCCGCCGGTCCTTCAGGTCGAGCGACAGACCCGGGGGTCGGGGCCACCGCAGTGTTGGGCCGCCGGTCCTTCAGGTGGGGGGTCGGGGCCACCGCATAGCAACTAATGAACTAATGAACGGACCTGCTCTCGGAAACGCACCAGCCACGCGGTCACGTGCCGCCCCGCACAAACACGTGTGCAAGCTCCCCTCGTCGGCACCTAACCACTGTCGCACAGACTGATCGACAGACAGACCCGGGCGGCCATTCGAGTTGATCTCGCTGCCGACTCGCGCGCGGCCTTGGGTCTCCGGCACCATTGGTTGCCCGTGTAGTCCACGCTCTACGTGGTGGTGAAAACCACCGGTTGAGCACCGAAGCCCCCGATTCAGCCTGCCAGTTCACAGCTCTGACACTCGCCCTAGCAAGATGCCGCCTCACAACGTTGATGATTGGCACCAAGGTCGAGGCGAGTCCCACTAAGAGACCTGCACACCAACAGCGCCAGCTCTCTCTGCCGCATCATTCCCTTGCTGCCCCTCAGTCAGCGAGCCCGGCATCATTCCCTAGCCCCTCAGTCAGCAAGCCCGGAGGCAGCTGCAAGGGCGAAGTGGGTGCGCAGGATTCCCGCCTCCACCACAGCACCTGGCCCACGGGTCAGCAAGCCCGGAGGCAGCTGCAAGGGCGAAGTGGGTGCGCAGGACTCCCGCCTCCACCACAGCACCTGGCCCACGGGTCCGCCGCACCCCCGGAATGTCCTTCTCTCCAGGGTTGCTTGGGCAGTGCCTCCAAACACACCTTAGCCACGTCGGCGCGGTAGATGGACCCAGCTGCTGCCCTGACGTTGCCCGGGCCTGCAGAGGGGGAAGCGGGATAGCGGACGGGGGGATGGCGGAGGCAACATACACGCGCCAAGCGATGTTCGACAAGCAATCCACAACCACGCGGGGCAGCAATCACGCGAAACAAAAGATGACGAATCTCCTTCCCTCACGGTAAGTGCTTCGAGCTCTGTTTCTGAAGTGCTACCGGGTGGGATGCCTCCATCAAGCCCGCCCCTACCCAGCAGCACACAGGCCTCCTCCCCAGCCTGCCCCTACTCGGCCACGCATAGGCCTTCTTCACCCCAGCCCGCTGTACCCCCTTTTAGCCTCCCCTGGGCTCCAGCAGGTAGGACTGTGTGTTCAGCAGCTCCACCAGCGGGTCCAGGTGGGTAAGCTGGTCCGTCCACACGTCCAGTCGGGTTCGCCGCCCGAGGCACACCCGTCCGCCCCAGCGCATGCCGTCGTGCAGGCGAACACCAGGGCCGCGGACCGTGACCGAATCCGCGAAAGGCCCACCGGGGCCTGCTTGAATGCGGAGGACACCACACCGGAGCCACACAGGAGAGGCAGTGCAGTCGCGAATCAGCGGCGGCTAAGCGCCGCGGAGGTGCCGACGCCGGCTTGTGAAACGGCCAGGTAGGCCGACAGGGACTGCTGCGCCACTGCCACTGCCCGCCACCACAGTTGCAACGCCAGGCCGAAGCCGGCGACTGGGCGCTGTGTGAGGCTGTGGCCGCTCCAGACGTTGCGGTGGCCAGACGGCCAGACGGTGAAGCAGTTACAAGAACGTGCGGACAGTGTTTGCCGACCCAGTTTCCCGATCCCTCCCTGGGCCCGACCCGGCACATGATCCCAAGCCCGCCCAGCAATCGTCACCTACCGGATGCGGGATCTCGTTAAGGTGCACAGCATGGGCTTGGGTCTTGGGAATGCAGGGGGATGCGTCAGGCGGTGAGTGAACGTGTTGGCAAACCCGACGAATCACTTCTTCCGATGAGCGATCCTGCAAGCAGCGACGCGAGTGCGGGGTCAGCGTGTATCGTGTGTGGAAAGCTGACGTACGTACTTGCGAAGCAAAACTTACCTACAAACGTACCAACACCTGGCCTACCACCGCGCCTGCAAGCAATAAGAAGTAACGACCAAGGGAGTCAGCTCGTGCCATAACGCGCGGGCAGATCATTATCATCGTACAGCAGATATCGATGCGCGGCAGTCCTGCAACCAAGTTCGGATGCACGGAGTCAGGTCGTGATGTAATGAGCGGCAGCAGCACTTGCGCGTTGATGCGGACAGACTTACCTTCCAGGCAACACTTACCTACAACCCTGGCTAATCAACTAATGCGGTGCACGTGCCTGCAAGCAAGTAAACAGGCACTAAGTCAGCCCGTGTCGCTCGTGCTGTAAGCGGCCGCCTTGCGTGAACTTGAGCGCGTCATCTTCCAGGTCCACCATCTGCATCTCAGGGCGACAGCGAGGGCGGGGGAGGGAGGGAGGCGTGATGTGCGTGGTGGCGTTATCAGGAGGCGGAAGCAGGCAGGAAGGGCAGGAGGACCGCGCGAGAAGCAACCGACCGGTTGGGCCTGCTGGTCACCGTGTTAATGAAACAAGATCAGCATAAAAGAATAGAGCTGAATCTGTTGTCATGTTGTCTAAAAGAGGGCGTCAGCTCTAGCTGCAGATGCAGCCTTTGGCAACCATTGTAACGCAATGCGCAGAAGGCTCAAAACCGGAAGCCCACCTTTCAAAGGCGCTGTTCAGCCACGGCCAGAGTGAAGTCCGTCGACTGGGCCCAACCCAAGACTTCCGATGAGTATGAGCTGAAAGCTTCCGGTATGAAAACCACCTAGCAAGCTAAATGTCAAAAGTTCATTTATGAAATAGTGTATCGTGTAAGACGAATATGCAGGGAGGCAGTGCTTCGGGACAATAAAAAGCTGGAAGGAGAATGCAATAAGAAACTCTTTGTCAGCTGGTATTACAGAGACTTATTGGTCCTGCAGCTTTGTGGTGAAAAAGAGGCTCGCCGCAGGTTGATATAGGTTGTCCAACGTACGAAAACAGCGGCGAGGCTCTCCCTGGCTCTCGGCCGTGCAGATGCCCGGGTTCCCGGCTTCTCCGTCAGACGATCCTGTCTTACGAGATGCTACTGCTGGTTCGTATATACTAGTGCACTACTGGCATCGGCACAATGTCTGACAAGATGACGAGGTCGGTACTGCTCTGGTTAGGTTTATGGGGCAAAACCATGGGTTGAGTTGTGGGGCCCAGAGCGGCCCTAGCACATTACCACGCAGCTTGTAGATCAGCGATAAGACCGGCTCACCAATTCTCTGCTGAATAAAACTCGATAACACTGACAACAGGCCGAAAGGTCACTGGAAATACTCCCGTCCGGTTTTCAGCGTCACCCAGCAAATACTAGGGGAACTAATCTTATCGCTTATGCGCAAGCTGCGTGGTGAGAGTGCGCGTGACCCGAAACTCAACCCATGGTTTTGGCAACAACCCAATCAACCAGAACAGTACTGACCTTGTCAGCTTGTCAGGCCCAGCCTGTGGGCTGCGCCTCGGGCCTCCGGGCGCAGCCAACTGCTGTGGTATTCGTCACGGCGAATCATCTCCTTGTGCCTTGCGCCGTCTGCACTAGGAATACTGGTATGCTACGTTCTGCTCGTTCGCTCCGCTGCAGTGCCGAGCGTGCTGCACATCTGCAACCTCGCCTAGCCGCAACCGCCCCACCATCTCTGCAGACCAGCGATTTAACGCTCACTTCAAGTGTTAGCTATGGTTTTCCTGCAACATGTGCTGCGGGGCTGTCATGACGCCCTACCGAGGTCCGAATGTTGGGTAGGAGGCGACAGACAAGCCGCAAAGAAGTGAGATAGACTACAAGTGCGCAAGGAGGAGTGCTTAAGGCGCACATCAGAGGGTCTGGAAGTTATGGGCGAGTTCACTGGGTCGACCGCTTACATGCTTGCGACGGTTGTGCTGGCCACCAAATTCCACAGGACGTTATCCAGGACAAAATGAAGTCATTGTGAAGTGGCCACCAATTTCCAAGAGGTCGGTATCCAGACCCTCCGCAAGATCAAGAGTAATATGGGTTGAATGTGTTGGCTTCCACAAGTTCTACCAAAGGGTGCCAATCAAAACAAGATAAGCAAAGGAAATGGATCATTATGACGAGGTTGCGGGGCTTCTTCATCGGGTACTCAATCATCCTGCAGCGACTGGCCATAAAGTATCTGAAGTTTGGGACCTGAATCTTTAATATTATTGTGCGGCATCGTTTAAGAAAGCCGTGAGGGACGGACTGCTTGAACTCGAGAACTCCCAACGGTAACCGAAGCACGACCGGAACAGACAGGAACACCGGAAGACCGGTACCTCACTCGCTTTGCTGTCTGCCGGTACCTGACTCACTTCGAACTTCCTCAGCCCCCGCGGATACAACACGCAGCAGCAGCGCGAGTGCGCGATCGCGCTGCCGCCATGTGCAACAACAGGCCAAGTGCGCTGGGGGACCTGGGGGACCCGACCCATACTAACCCGGGAATCCCTTACGGACCTGCAGGTATGCAGTGGACGCCGTGCCGCAGTTATTGCGCAAAGGCCATGTCAATGCCCAGAGGAAGCTGAGGAAACGGGTGATAAGGCGCGCCGTTGCAGCATACCAAAATGCAGGAATCGACGGCCGGCCGCAAGCCTGGAGAGGGAATGGGGGTAACACAGCGCAACGGGGGATGAGGGGGATGGAGGACTATGATGTGGGTTAGGTAACCTCCCCCTTGGGAAGATCTCCCCTCCATCCTCCCTTCTGACCTCTCCTGCCGCCTGGCCTCTCCAACCTTCGCTGCTTCGTTGCACCTGGATGTTGGCTATGATGTAACAACCTGAATGCAGACCAGTAACCCAATACGCCATGCCATCTGGCACCCAGCAGCGCTCTCGGGATTTGAACCTGTCACCCACGCGTTGGTGGGTGCTGCCGGGGGTTATCCCAACAGTTTGCCTCACTGCTTGACGACATAGGGCACACACCTGCTGGGCAAGTAGGCATCACCGGGCAAAAACCGGGCTATGGCGGCTACTAGCTCGTCGTACAGCGCGCGACAGAGATCCCTGTCCCTGCAGAAGTGCGTCATGACCCGATCTGACCCGTGGGACCCGATCCCTGGGGCCCGACCCCTGGCACCCGACACAACTTCTCGGACCCGACCCTGGGACTAGAGCCGACAACCTGGGACCAGTTTTTGCTGCATTGAGCAGCCGTTGTCTGCGCCGCCGCTGATGGAAAGAGGCCGCCTGATATGGGTGGGAATCATTGAGTGACTGCTACATCGATCGATCTACAGGTTTGTTGTCTGATGCTGCTCTATCTAATGGGTTGTGAGGATGGTACATCTTCCGGCTGGACTCCGCACCCCGGGTGCCCACGTTAAGACGTTACCCATCTGGGGCCGCTATGATCCACGTACAGATCCACAAGATCCATGTACAGATCCACAAGATCCACGTACAGACATACTCCTAGCTGCTGTCATCACGTCTCGCTCCTCAGCGCAACTTGGGCTTCCCGCCGTACCAGTGGCGGGCGGGCTGTGTTATTTAAGCAGGCAGAACAGGAGTGCGTGACATGCGAGAGGCCAAGTGGCGCCCAATAGTTTGCCTGTATGCGCATATAACATACCCGATTGCCCGACCCATATAAGAAATAAAAGGCTGCGGTGTCGGAAGAACGCTGTCGATTTGGCGCGCTGTTGCTGTCGCGGCGTCGCGGAAGACTACCAGCAGCTGGTGCGGGTCGGCTGCCTTGGCCACACAGACTCACACCACAATGCTGTGCGTGCGTGCGATCCTCTCGTTGTGGCGTTGGCGGGCGGGCTGTGTGTGCCTACCCCTACTGACACTCCCGCATAAAACAATTGGTCGATGGTGCAGAGGGCATCACAGGGAGACCCCTCTTCGGACCCATTCAGCGAAATGCAGGACCCGTGCAGTGACCTACTGAGCTGCGCATACCGTTTCACATCCGGGTGTTGGTCCCCGCCGCCGACTGGCCCCGGCAGTGACCCCGGCTACCGTACCACACCAAATACCGCTTTTCCCTCCTCCCTCCCTCCCTGCCTCCCTCCTTCGAAAGCCCATCGAAGCACCCCGCGCGTCCCTGCACTCCTCCGGCTGCGCCCTCCGGCTGCGGCTGCGTCCGAAGACACACACACACACACAACACACGTATTTTCTGGTTCTACAGAAAACACACACACACACACACACACGACCGTTCACACACACGACCATAGTTTGGGTCGGGTGGGTCTCTTATCTAAACACACACGACCATTCACACGGCCATCAAACCCAACCCGCACGGCGCGGCTCTTATCCGAAGAGCATCACCCCCTCTTCCCCACTTCCTCCCCTTCTGGATGTGCCTGGGCTTGTTGTTTTTCGGTTTAATTCTTTCAAATTGACCCCCACCTCCTCCCTCGGTAACCCCCAGGCCCCTCTGCCCCCGGCGGTGCGCTGCGGCCTATGTGCCCGGATGCTTCCTGCTGTCGACGGCGCCGCCAGCCCCGACCCTTGGGTCAACCCATCGGTCGGTCAGTCCACCGCCATGTCCAGCAACCCCCCGGAAGCGCAGGTGGCGGCGCGGGCCGGCATCCCCGTGGGCGGCTGCTGGCCTTCCACGCCCAGACGCAGGGCCGCCATCACCGCCGCCTCACGCCGCGCCACGGCCACGTCCTGTGCGGGAGCCGCCGCGCCGCCGTTATTGCCGCCGTTGTTGCCGCCGCGCGCCGGGGACTGTGGCTGGGTGGTGCCGGCCACTGCCCAGGCGCGGAGCCAGCGGGCCACCTGATATGGGGGGAGGGTTGGGCGAGTAGTGGGGGGAAGCGACGGACGGGTCGTGTATGGACTGACTGAAGGAGCAAAACGAAGGGAGTAAGGGATGGATGAACAGAGCCGGTACTGACCGGAGAGCGACGGACGGGAGGCAGCGTGGCGGCGCGTGGTGTGTCAGGAGAGGAGACGTGCTGAGGGCGCCCGCCGCTTTCCCCCCTTGCTGCTGCTGTTGCTGCTGGCCCCCAGCCCGTCCCAGATCTAATGCCCATTCAACGCCGACAGAGGTACAGAGAGCGGCCAGTAAGCCGGCCGGCCGGCCGCCCGTTCCGCCGCCCTTTGCCAGGAAACAGCCCCCCTCCACCTCAAGCCCACGCCCACCGCCCCACCGCGTAAAAGCAAAAACCCTAAACCCTCATTCCCGCCCTCGCGGACCCTCTGGCATGGCCACCCCCACCACCCCCACCATCGGCCCCCCACCTGATCTAACGGCGCGCTGTCCACCACATTGGCTCCGAAACCCAGCGTGTCGCTCCCCGCGCACGCCCTCGCCGCGCAGCACACCGCCGTCCCCTCCAGCGCCGCGCCCCACTGCGCGTCACTGACACCGTCCTCTGCGGCGCGCGCCGCCGCGATCTGGTCCCACGGGTCGGCGTCGTACACCGCCCGCCAGGCCAGCTGCCATTTGCTGGCGTGCGCTGCTCGCTCCTCCGCCGGCATCAGCGACAGAAGCTCGACCGCCACCACGGCCGCATCCTTGGCAGCTGGGTCGACGGCGCCGCCGGCAGCGGCGGTCGGGGTTTCGGAGCGGGCGGGGGCGGCGGCCGCGGCCAGGGCTTCGTCCAGTACCACGGCCGGCTGCATAAGACCCCCGTCCAAACTGAGACCCAGGCGCGCCTGTCGTACAGTAGTACCATCGGGCACGACGAGGGTAGGGATCACGGGAGGGCCTTCAGGACTTCGTCAAGGGAGGGACGCAACTGACCCATGGGTCCGTCTTCGGCCTCTTCAGCTCAACCGCTTGTTCACAAACCGAACCATGAACAGCGTGGGACCCGAAGAGCAGCTTCAAAGCCCTACCTGTAACCTCCCCCAGGCCCCCACACTTACACAAAGCACACACAAGACCATCTCCAAGCGTGGGTGGAGATGTCGATGTTGAGATGTTGATGATGCTGCCATGCCGGGGCCGGGTTCGAATACTCCCGGGCTTAGGACCCCCCGACCACATCCCCCGCCCCCGTCTCTCCCCTGACCGTACCTGGACCCCCCCTTCGCAACCCCACGCTCCCCGTGTTTTGACGGCAAATGATCATTTGTGTTTTGTAACCCCCCACCTCCACCCCCCGCACCTGCAGCCCGAGCAGCTTGAGCTGCCGCGCCGCTCCCGCCTCCAGGTCCGCGGCTCCCGCCGCCCGGGCCGCCAGCCGAGCCAGGCTCAGCAGCCGCAGCGGCGGCCCCAGGCTGCCGCGCACCGGACCCGCCGCCTCCGCATCCGCCGCCGCCGCCGCCGCTGCATCGCGCGGCTTGCCCGCCCTCCCCGCCTCCGCCCCCGCCACCCCTGACGACGACGACGACGACGCGGCTGCGGCGCTCTGCACCAGCACCGCCGCCGCGTCCCGCAGCGCACCGTCCCGGACCAGCTGTGCAGCCAACAGGTCGTCAGCCGCGGGCTGCAGCGACTGCAGGAAGGCGGTGATGCCTGGGCGGGCGATGACCGGGTGGGTCGGGTCGGGGGGATATGGGTATAGGAAGGAAATTGGTAGATAATCAAACTGCGCTGCTGCCGGGAGGTATGGGTATAGAGAATTGGTAGACACTTTGGAGGGAGGGGACGATAAAGGCGGAGAGGCGGGTAGTCGCCACGGTGTCACAAGGTCGTTGCGTTCGTTGGGTTCTTTGGGGCGCAACGCAGCGAGATGCGGTGCGGTGAAGCGGAGGTGGAGGTGGTGGAGATGTGTCGCCGCTGCATCCGCAGTGGAGCACACACAGACACACGCAGACACACACAGACACACACACACACACATCGCTGGACTTCGCTTCTCGCAGCTCAGTTATCTTTCACACACATCGCTACGGCGACAAGAGCTCCTGATGGTAGAATAACTCCAGGGGGGGTGGGATCTTGTCTTTCACAACCCCAAAAACCCTGCCGCCACCCCCCACCGCACCCGTGTGGAACTGCTGCGGCAGCGCGAGCAGGTCCGCGGGCCGCCCATCCGCCAGCAGTCGCTCGAACACGTAGCGGGCCAGGGTGGGGGCGCCGCCCGAGTAGCCCGGGCCCGGCGCTGGGCCGGGACCCGCAGCCACGGTGCCGCTCGGCCCCTCCTCCGGCGGCAGTGTGGCCATGTGGGTGTAGAGGCGGGAGGCGCGGGAGGGGTCGGCCTCCGCCAGCGCCTCACACACGTCGAAGAGCTGCGGGTAGCAGTGGTGGGCGCGGAACAGCCCCTCCAGCTGGCTGAGGGGCGGGGGGGCGGGGCGGGGAGGAGAGGGGAGGAGGGGGAGGGAAGGAGGGAGGGAGGGGCGCGATCGGGGGGAAGGGGGGAGGGAGCAGGGAGGGCGGGGAGGGAGGGCGGGGATGGACGGGGGTGTACGGTGACGGGAAACACGGCGACTCTGCCGACTGCGGTCCAGAGATGGATGGACGAGGGACCTGTTCGCGGCCTGGCCCCACGATCCGTACAGCATCCACCGGCTGCACTGGGTGCAGGCACGCACCGCAAACAACCGCAACCCCGTGGGCCGCCGCGCAGCACCGCGCACCACCTCTCGACACACAACTCCGCCCCCTCCTTCCTCCCAACCAAACGTCTCTGTCAACCCGCTGCCCCGCCACCACACGGTCTCTCCCCACCTCCCCACCCACGACCCACCCCCCAACACCCCGACCCACCCCCAACACCCCGACCCACCCCCTAACACCCCCGACCCACCCCCTAACACCCCCGACCCACCCCCCAACACCCCGACCCACCCCCTAACACCCCCGACCCACCCCCTAACACCCCCGACCCACCCCCCAACACCCCCGACCCACCTCCTAACACCCCCGACCCACACCCTAACACCCCCGACCCACCCCCCAACACACCCGACCCACCCCCAACACACCCGACCACCGCCCCCTCACCACATGAGCAGGTCGGGCGGCAGCGACCCCGGCGCACGGGGTCCAGCCGCCGCCCGCATCTCCGCCCGCGCGTCCTCCAGCAGCTCCGCCCCCAGCCGGGCCCGGACCTCGCGGTAGGCCGCCAGCAGCACCGCGCGGCCGGCGGGGTCGCGGGCCGACACGGCGGCCACGGCGGCGGAGAAACACGTCAGCAGCACGTCCGTGATGCCGTACAGCGTGTGGGAGAGCTCCAGGGAGGGCGGCGAGGGCGGCACGGGCCGGACGACTTGGACGGCCTGTCGGGAGGGGGGAACGGGCGGGGGTGCGGACGGGACATTGGGTGGGGGATACGAAGCGTCGCGGCACATCCTTGGGGTAGCACAAATCGTTGCGGGAGAGCGGACACCAGACAGGGGGTGTAGCGGCGTGGCGGTGATGATGGGAACGGGAAACAAAGCCGGAACAGAGTGGTGGCTGTGGTGGTGGCAGTTGTTGCGGCACTTGTTTGGCCGCCGGGTTGGGGTTGGCCCCCACCTCCACCTGCGCCTCCACTTCCACATGCTCCTCCCTGTTAAACCGCCCCTCAACCCCTTACCGTCGATGAGAAACAGCCAGCCGGGATTCAACAGAGCGAAACCGCGCTGAGTTCCAACCCCGCCTCCCCCGTCCCCCTCGTCCCCCCGCCTCCCCTCCCCTCTCCTCCCGCCCTTCGCTCTGGCAGCAGCGCAGTGTGAAAATGTCTACCCATTTCCTATAACCCCTCCCCTCCCCTCCCGGCCCCCCACCCACTCTAGCGCTGCCGCTCCTCACCCCGGCCAGCTGCTCCAGCGCCGCCCTCGTCTCCGCCCCCGCCAGCCAGTCGGGTCGCCCCAGCCGGGCCGCCACCTCCTGGCTGCTCAGGTGGTGGGCCGCCGCGAGGTGCTCCCTCCGCCCCACCGCGGCGGACACCACCACCGCCACCAGGGAGCCCAGCTCCCGCACCGTGAGGCGCAGGGAGGCCAGGGCTGCACCGGGAGGGCGCAGGGGTGGCGGCGGCGGCCGGTTTGGGTCGGGGTCGGGGTCGGGGTCGGGTCAGGGTTGCATGAGGCACGGAGATTGATGAGGGTTCAAAATGGCATGTCAGCACACTCCGGAGACGAGCGGTCGACAAGTGCACCACGGTAGGCTGAACACACACCGCGCTGACCGCCATGGGGGCTGGGGGGGGCATGTGTTGCGGTATTTGTAAATGGGCTTGCAGACCGATTTGTGTTGTGACACAGATATGCGGGAGGGCGGGGCCTGGAATCTGGGCCGAACGGCACGGCACGGAAGAACGGGCTGAGGACCGAGCCACAGTGTGTGAAACCACCATCCCGCCGCCTACAGCTGCCCGCTGCAGTGCCCCTCCCCTCACATCCCCCGGCCCTATACACACACACACACACACACACAGATCGGGCGGGTTGCATTTCTAAACACACAGATCGCATTTTCTAAACACAGATCTCATACACGGTTCGGGCCGCGCATTATATGCGCCGTCGCATACGCAACGTTTGGGCACTGCTATGTCCCTTGCGCTCCTGCCCCGCCCTGCCCTGCCAACGAAGTACGAACACACACGCGCACAAACCCCCCGCACCGCATCCGTGCGACTCACCGCTGTCCCCCGGGTCTCCCAGGCCCCGTGAGGCCTGCGCGCTGACGCCGGCTGCCGTACGCCCCAGCGCCGCCAAGAAGTGCCCCACGGAGGCGGAGGGCCGGGCGTAGAAGATCTCCGAGGGCGACAGCACCTGTGTGCGTGTGAGGGCGTGCAAGGCTGTGTGTGGCTTGGGAGCGGGCAGGGAAGGGGGGTGCGTGACATGCAAGGGGCACAGCTAAGCCCGGGAAATAATGCCCGTACGCCACCAAACCGCCCCTGCCCCATGGAGCCACCCCAGGGGGAAGGTCCGGGGGCGTGGGACGGGAACACCTGGAGGGCTGGGCAGGGCGAAGTGGACGACGGGATATGGGTGACGGACTGACCCACATGTGTGGGCGGAGGAGGAGGGGGCTCAGCCAGCCCAAGTGTCGAGGGGCGGGCGGCTGCGGCGCCCCCCTCCTCCGCCAACCGCACCCCACCCCCAGGCGCCCACAGCTCGTGCTCGTGCGCATCTATCACCTCGCTCGCTGTGGACTATGCCCCGCCCGACCACAACTCCGATCCCCCACCCGCCTCCGCCTCCCACCCCCCCACCCGCCCACCTCGTACTCCCGTGCGCTGCTCTCCTGCCCCGCCTCCGCCACCAGCCGGGACAGCAGCACCGCCGCCGCCGCCGCCGCCGCGCCAGACCCCGCCACCGCCTGCCCCTGCCCCTGCCCCGCCATGTGGGTGTCCCGCTGGTGGGCCTGCAGGCGGTGCAGGGACCCCACCACCGCCAGCTTCTCGGAGTTCTCAATCAAGACCCTGCAGCAAGGGTGCAAGGCCAGGCGAGGGGAAGGGGGAGGGAGAGGGAAAGGGAAAGCGGCAGGGCGAGGTTGGCATGGGGTGGGCAGGTAGTGCGGCGGGGCCGCCACATCTCCATTCATCGTGGGTCTCATAAAGGAGATATAGCATATAGGTTCGGCGGCCTAAAGCCCGTACCCCTCCCCTTTCAGTATGTCAACACCAATGTCCGGTATCCTAAACCCCCTACCCCCTGCCCCACCTGAGCACCTCCGGCTCCAGGGCGTGCAGCACCCCGCTCAGCGCCAGGCACTGCAGCAGCAGCGAGTGGCGGAACTCCTTATCGGACAGCTGCTCCGCCACCGTCAGGGGAACACCGCCGCCCGCCCCGCCGCCGCCGCCGCCCGTCCCCGAGCCGCCGCCGCCGGTGCCCGCCACCGCCGCTGCCGCCACCGCCGCCGCGCTGCCGGCCGCCCACTGCTTGGGCAGCAGGTCCAGCAGCTGTGTGCTGTACAGCGCGAGTGTGGACTGACCCGTTGGGCTGCCTAGCGCTCCGAGCGCCCCCAGCCGCCGGCCCAGCCCGCCCACCAGCGGCTGCAGACTCCCGCCCGCCGCCGTGATCGCGGCCGCTTGCGACAGTACGGCATCCAGCAGGTTCGAGATCACGGCCGCCGGGTCCAGACCGCCGGCGGCGGCGGCGAAGCCCCCCACCGCCGGCAGCGCCGGCGGCGCCGCCCCGGCGGCGATCTCCAGCACGCCGTACGTCGCGGAGAGTACGACCCAGCGCGCGGCGGCTGCGGCGCCGCCGCCGCGAGTGACTCCCTCCCCGCTGCTGCCAGCGGCGGCGGCGATGTCCACGGCCGCCGTATCGGGGTCATCTGAGAGCGCGGAGGTGGCGCCCGTCATTGCCTCCCAAGTCCACAAAGCGGCACAGACTCGTGGGCCGCCATTGACCCATGGGTCGGACGAGGCGGCGCCCAGGTGGGCACCGGGGTACTGGCCGCCCAGGGAGAGGTGCCCCGGCGGGGGGGAAACCGCGAGGGGCTGGTCCCAGCGCGCCAGCAGGCAAGTGTGGGAGTGGGACGAGTAGAGCAGCCGCCGGAGGGGGGGGCCGCTGCCGTCCACGGGCTGGGAGGGGGCGAGGGGGCGGGGGCGGGGGGGGGGGGCCAGGAAATTGGTCGACACTTTGAAGTGAAGAAAACCCCTAAGTCAAGCCGGTCACATCCCACAGTGCCTCCACCAAATCCATCACATCCATCACACCCTGCCACCGCCAGTGCAGACCACGTGGGCAGTCCCGGCCGGCAGGCGGCAACCCCCTGGCCCCGACGCGCCCTTCTTTTTAATAAAAATCGGCCGGATCCGGCCCTTTTCCGAATCCATTTGTCAGGCCGCCAGTCAGGCCAGTCAGCGAACACGGTTACGGCTACCCGCCCTGCTCACATCCCCTCCTGCCCCAACAAGGCCCCATCGCTCCCCGGGCTGCCCCGGGCAAAACCCCTTCTCCCTCCCTCCCTCCCTCCCTCCCTCCCTCCCTCCACCCCGCGCTTTGCCCGGTCAGTGCCCGGTCAGTGCAGTCAGCGCCGTCTGTGTCTGTCTACAAACTCGCGATACCCCTTCCTCCCTCCGTCCCTGCCCCGCCTCACCTCTTCGTAGCCCCGCACCAAGTCGTGCACATCGCTGCACACCGCGGGCCCGCCCTCGGGCATCAGCTCCAGCCTGGAAGCGCGGGACGAGGGGCGAGGGGTGGGGGAGGGGGAGGGGGGACCGAGAGAGGGGGTGGGCGAGGGATGGGGGAGGGGGGACCGAGAGAGGGGGTGGGCGAGGGGTGGGGGAGGGGGACCGAGAGAGGGGGTGGGCGAGGGGTGGGGGAGGGGGGACCGAGAGAGGGGGTGGGCGAGGGGCGGCTCCCCTGTTCTGTTGTTGCTTTGTTGTTTGTTCTTCATGTGCAGGTTATGATGGTCAACATTTTGGTCCTTGGTCTGGGTCGGGCGGGTCTCTTCTTTAAACACACACACTGGGCCCCTCGCATGTCACGCACTCCTGCTCTGCCTGCCTAAGAAACACACACACACACACACTCTCTCTCTCTTCTCTCTCTCTCTCTCTCTCTCTCTCTCTCTCTCTCTCTCTCTCTCTCTCTCTCTCTCTCTCTCTCTCTCTCTCTCTTATCTTTTGCACACACTTGCTCTCTCATCTAAGCACACTCATCCCATACACTCACAGTTGCACCACGTGCTGCCTGATCTCGCCCACCGCCCCTCCGGGCGCCGCCGCCGTCGCCGTCGCCCCTCTGAAGGCACCCTCCGCCATCCACACCGCGACGTGTAGCCCGCTCCCACTCCCGCTCCCACTTCCGCCTCCTCCTCCGGCTGCCGCCGCCCCTCCCTGGACTCCGCCGCCCACCCCCACCGCCAGGTCCAGGTTGACCGGCGCCCCCCCGCCCCCCCGGCGGCTGTCGTGCTGGCGGACCAGGCAGTTGGCAAAGGACCACTGCAGCGTCTCGGAGGGGCGCAGACCCACACTGATCTGCGCGTGGGTGGGCAGGTGGGTGGGTGGGCGAGAAAGGGAGGGGATGCGGAGGGGTGGGACGGGGTTGGCGCTTCTCCTCGATCGCCCTCCCTGTACCCAGTCCTCATCCCCCCTATTCTTCCGTCCCGCAGTCTACATGGGTCTGCGGATTCGCTGTACTCCTTTCCAACTTTGATCGTCAAGACAGCCGCTCCACCTCCACCTCTCTCAAACCCTTAGCTCAAACAGCGAAACCGCAAAAGCGCACTGCCCCACCCCCTGCCCCTACCAATTTCCCGTACACCCTCCCTCCCTCCCTCTTCACCCCCCTCCCCTCGCTCTCCTCACCGCCCAGCAGTCCAGGCAGTCCTGAGTCAGCACCAGCAACCGGTAGTGCTGCCCCCCGCCGCCCGCCGCCGGCGCCAGGTGCAGCGACACCGCCGGCTTGGCCGCGGGGGCCTTACGCAGGTAACGAGAGGACGGCTCGAAGGCGTCCGTCAGCGCACGGCTCAGCGCGCTGCCCAGCGCCCCCACCAGGCCGCGACTCTCGGTTGCGGGGCCCGGGGCCGCCACCAACTGCTTGGCGAAGATGCCCTGGGCCCCGACCTGCACCAGGTGCAGGGAGCCGTCGGCGGCGGACAGGGCGGCCAGGAAGGCGGGTCCGGAGCCCAGGTCCAGGCGGGAGGCAACGAAGGCCGCAACAAGCGGCGGCCGCCGGGCGGCTGCAGCAGCTGTAGCAGGCGGGGGGTTGGAAGGTGCGAGAAGCTGGTGCTCCACGGGCGCCGCGAGGTGGTGCGCGTCGAGCCAGACGGTGAGGCGGCCGTCGGCGTCGCAGACCGCGACGGTGAGGGAGCCGTCGCCGGCCGGGGGGCCGAGCGAGGCGGTGCCGGGGAGGGCGGGGGAGATGAGGGCGCCGAGAGCGGAGGCGCCGGGGGGAGGCGCGCCGGCGGTGGGGGGGACGGTGTCCGCCACGAGGGCGATGGAGCAGGGCTGGGTAGGGGGGCGGGGCAGGGTCAGGACGCGCAGCCGGGCCTCCTTGCCCTCGCGGTAGCGCCAGACGAAGAGCTGCTGGCCGGACAGAAGCCAGGCGAAGCCCGAGTCGCCGCAGACGCCGCACTGCTGCTGGCTGCCGGGCTGCTGCAGCAACTCCAGCACCACGCGCGGCAGCATGTAGGCGGCGAGGGTGTCGCCGAAGAAGGGCATGGTGGCACACGAGCCCTGCCGGGCGCTCGAAATGGTTTAGGATCAAGGTGCACGCCTTTGGGGCGGTTTGACAACAGGTTAGACGCCGTTGGAGTCGCGTCGCGCCGCCCTGCGATGCCGGGCTGGTTGGGGCGTAAACGCAGCTGAAGGTCCAAATAACTATATTGTCCTATATGACATGGTTGTAACCAGGCAGACTTGAGTATGTAAATGAATCAAGGCAGACTATTACAAAATATTGTAAATGATCCCAAACGACTATGGTGATACCAGCTGCGTATGCAAGTTCATTTTGTAGTGGCTTGCAACCGGAATGAATTCCAGCTATGGATTCCTGCTCAAGCTGCGATCAGTTTCGGTTCGTCGTTTTGGCGCGCACGACACACTTCTGCCGTCCCAACAGCCCATGTCAACCCACTTGTGCACTTCCAATTATGAACAGTCTATCCATTCGCGAATTGCTTATTGGTGTTTTGTATCTCGGCGTATCTTGATTGAGATGAAGCCAAGAGCCTTGCCTTGGCCTTGCCCACTTGCCAGGTGCTGCCTTGCTCCGCATTACCTCCGGACACCCGCCGCACGCTGTAAGGGACACACCCCCACCGCACCATCGGGGCACTGCCGCGCGTTCGGGTCCGCGCCGTTGGTACCCAGCTCCACCGCAGGGTGTCTCCCTGAATCAAGGATGCAACAGGGGTTTGCCTGGAGGATGCATTTGCCTTTGCGATCCGCGTTCAACTTGGGCGAATCAACCGGTCAGGGATCTCTTGATGCTGACCCCACCTGGCCGGGTCCCACTTCTGACGCTCCGAATTCCACTCCCTGGGGGTCTTGAGGGACGGTGAACTTGCGACCATGGTTGTCGTCGGGGGGGGGGAAGGGGGAGGGAAGTGCAGGGTGAGCTGCGGTCGCTGACCCGGTGACGGCATGCGCTCCCGCAGGCCAGCCCTACAACGTGAACCAGCGTAGCGCCGTGACCCGCCCCGTCCATCCTTTGGGAGCGAGGCTCGGGCCGGGATTGCTCAGTCGCCGCAAGGATTGGCAAGTGTTACGGTATAGGGCTTGCGGAAGTCTGACCACGGACGCAAACACGCATCATGTTGGTGACGACCTGGTGTGGCGTAGTACTCCTAGGTTCTAGCACTCCGCAGTCCGGTAGTTCAGTTGGCCGGTGCGGCGCAACGGTAATAAGTTACAAACTTTCTCAGAACTCCAATTTCAAGAATCCATCGTATTTTGGAGCTCCTGGTACTCGGTGCTGACACTGGCTCGAAATTGATACCCAACATTCTCGTCCATGTTTTGGCGCGAATTGTCGGATGAACGCCCGGTGACCACCTGATCGAGAAATCGGTTCACACAGCTTCGGTCTCGTTAACGACTGACTACTTTTCGTGATCCTCAGCTACTCCGTTTGGACTTCGGAAGAATTTGTTCCGCAGCCAGCGCCTTGCAAAAACGACTGCGATCAAAGACTTTCTCGTTGCACATTTATCTTAATCTTTATCTGCTGGTGTGATGGTTGCGGCCTGGAGCTGCCGATAAGGGTAAAAATACCCAGGCTGCCGATGTGTTTGACACCGATAAGTGCAAACTTATGGACACGCTGACGGGCACCGTGGCGGTGCCTGGTCGCTGCTGCGGCTCAACGGCAGCGGCCTGGCTGGCACCGGGAGATGGCAGCAAGCCAGCTCAACTCTGTGTAGCGGCAGCGGGCCGACGCGACCTGGTCCTGGAGCGGTTCTCATTCGCGGGGCAGGTGCGGGGGTGATAGGAATATGGTAGACAAATTCAAACTGCGCTGCTGCCAGAGTAGGTGCGGGGGGGCATCGGCGGGGAAGCACCTATGTCAACCGCACCGCCATATATGAGAAAACCCACATTAACCCACAACACGCGACCACGACCAACACAAAAAAAACAAACACAGGGCGCTCAACGGGAAAACCAATGTAGGGAGGCGCTCAACGTGCAATGGGCGCTGGTGGGCCCTGTCCCGGGTCCCGGGTCCCGGAGCGGTGCAAGATGGCGGCGGCGGCCGAGACAGCTCTGTGGGAGCTCCATCGCGATGAGCTGCGCAGCTAGGACGGTCGCACAGCTCGGACGGGGCCTCCGCGGGGGGCGCAGTTGTCTTGAGCGGCGCACAACGCCACGCTGGGGCACGCCGGCCCTGGGCCTGGCCGCCCGCGGACCACTCAGCACTGAGCCCCCTCTCCCCCGGCGGCGTGCGCCTGCCCTGCCCGCCTCCCCTGTTGTCCGTGAAAGTGAGGAGGAACTGCGACCCCGACGGCCAACGCCCTCCGGCCCTCCTCGGTCGTCGGTCCTGCATCTCCGACTCCCGCCGCCTGGTCCCCGCCCACTAGAGTCCTCACGCCCCGCCACCCCCCCTCTCGCGGTCCTCAACCTCCTTTCCGCCGCCGCCTCTGCTGCCCCCGCCCGCCCGCACACTGCCGTACCCCCCCACACACCGTCGCTCTGGCAGCAGCGCAGTTTGAAATTGTCTACCAATTTCCTATTTCCCCCCCCCCACACACACACAACCCCCACCCCCACCCACCCACCCCATCTGCAGGACGACGGCCTCGAGGAGCCGCGCCTGCACGTGGCCCTGGACGGCCTGCCGGGCCCCCGGGTCCTCCGGCCGCTGCCCGCACTGCGCTCCCTGGTGCTGGTGTGCGGCCCGGCACGGCCCCGCGCACTGCGCTCTGCAGCCGGCGGTGCAGCCGCCGCAGCCGCAGCCGGCTCCGCCGCGGCCCTGGCCCCGGGAGGACCTCCCCGCACTGATGACGGAGGCGTCGCCGTCCCTGGAGCTCGGGTGCTCGTCCTAACCGCCATTGAACAACAACCGGGACGGGGTCACCATCGCCAGCATCAGCAGCATCAGCAGCAGCAGCAGTGGGACCAGGAGCAGGAGCAGGAAGAAGGACCAGCGGCGGCGGGGACGCGGCAGCCACGACCGGTCATGGGCGGCGGGGTCCGGTCGCTGTGGCGGGTGGAGCGGCTGCGGCTGGACGAGGGGGCTGTGACGGGAGGTGGGGAGGGCGAGCTGGGGTTGAGCTGGGGTTGACCCGGGCGGCGGGGCTGGGGGTCGCGGGAGGTAGGGAGGGGACGTTGGTGGGCTGCGCCCTGCGCGGCTCCCTGGGTGGCGGAGGTGGTGGTGGCGGTGGTGTACGCGGGTGGTGCACGCGGGGGGGGGGATGTGAGCCTCGCGCAGCCCGAAGGGGTACCCGTGTCGGCCGCTATCAGCCGCCGCTGCCGCGTAGTGCTACCGGGCGCGGGCAGTAGGGGTCACGACACGACATTCCACCCCACCCAGGGGACCCGCTTGCAGCCCGGCCTTTCTACACTTCCCTCTCCGCCGCCACCCCATAACCCCTTATAACCCCTTTTAACCCCTTTATAACCCCTTATAACACCCATAACCTCGCTCCAGGTGCGGCGCCTGCGTTCGCGGTGGTCCCCGCGTCTCCAGATCATGCTGCCAGCGGCGGCCACGACGGCGCCCGCGGCGGCGGCGCCTCTGAGCCCGGCACCCAGACCGCCGCCCCGCACCAGCCGCCGGAGCCGGCAGCGGCGGCGACCCAACCCCTGCCCAAACGGGCCCGGCTGCGCGGCCCCGGCGGCGGCCCGTCGTCCGCCGCTGCCGCCGCCGCCGCCGCCGCCCCTGCTGCTTCTGGACCACCGGACCTGGTGGGCGCCGGTGCCCACGCGCGTGGCTCGGAGCGGGCGGGATGGAGAGGCGGGGACGGCCCGTCGCCGCCGGAGAGCTGCTGCATCGTCGTCGCGAATGACGTCAGCGGCGGCGGCGGCGGCGCCGCCGAAGGCGCCGGCGAGGGCGGCGCCACGTTCTGGGGCATGTGCGAGCCCTCGCCGCCGCCGGGGGCGCGGCTGCCGCCGCCGCCGTCCCCTCTGCTGCAGCAGCTCCGCGAGGACGCCACGTGCGCCTTATGTCTGGAGAGCTGGACCGAGCCCCTCAGTCGTACGCTGCCGCACCTCCCGGGCTTCCCTGGTGAGGTGAGCCCTGTCGGCGGCGGCGGCGCCGCAGCCGCCGCCGCCGCGGCTTGGTCCCGGCTGCCGCCGCTGCAGCAGTACGCCTTCCTGTGCGGCTGCGACCACGCCGCTGTGGTTCCGGAGCTCTACCGCGGGCTCATGACGCCGTCGGGGCCCACGCCGCCGCCGCCGCCGCCGCCGCCGCCCCACCCTCCCACGGCGACGTCGCCGGTGGGGTTCGACCCCGCGACCTCTGCTGTACCCGGCCCCGCCGCCCGCTTGCCCTGGGGGTGCTTCCTGGTGGGCACATCCCGAGGACAGCTCTGGGCCCACCCGCTAGGTCGGCCCACCCTGGAGCCGGGAGGGGCCCCCACTAAGGTCGCTGCGGCCGATTGCGGCGACGCCGGGGCGGGCACCGTCCGGGGTGTCCAAGGCGGGGAGGCGGACGGGGGCGGGGGCGGCGATGGGGCAGTGCTGCTGCTGGATCTTCAAGAGCCGCTGGTGGCGCTACTGCCTGTCGTGCTGCCGGGCAGGGCAGGACCGGCGGCGGAGGCGGGGGCGGCAGGGGCGGGGGGTGCGGCTTGTGCGGGGGCGCTGCTGGTGGTGGGGGCGGAGGGGCGGGTGGTGGCGCTCAGTCCGGCGGCGCCGGCGGCCGCGGCTGTCCGGGTGGACGACGCGGTTGCCCTTGGGGGAGGATGGCGGGTGGCGGGCGCCAGGCACGGCAGCAGCGGTGGTGGAGGCGGAGGCCGGGACGCGGGTGGCGGCAATGCCGCGGCGGCGGGGTCGTCGTCGGTGTCCGCGGCTGCCCGGGGGCTGAACGTGCTGCGGAGCTTCAGTGAGTGGAGTCGGGGTGGGGTGGGGAGAGGTGGGGTGGGGTGGGGTGGGTGGGGTGGGGTGGGGTGGGGGGGGGGGGGGGGGGGGGGGGGGGGGGGGGGGGGGTGGGGAGGGAGGGGTCCTGGTGTGGGGAGGGGGTGGGGAGGGGAGGGGTCCTGGTGTGGGGAGGGGGTGGGGAGGGGAGGGGTCCTGGTGTGGGGAGGGGGTGGGGAGGGGAGGGGTCCTGGTGTGGGGAGGGGGTGGGGAGGGGAGGGGTCCTGGTGTGGGGAGGGGGTGGGGAGGGGAGGGGTCCTGGTGTGGGGAGGGGGTGGGGAGGGGAGGGGTCCTGGTGTGGGGAGGGGTGGGGAGGGGAGGGGTCCTGGTGTGGGGAGGGGGTGGGGAGGGGAGGGGTCCTGGTGTGGGGAGGGGGTGGGGAGGGGGTGGGGAGGGGAGGGGTCCTGGTGTGGGGAGGGGGTGGGGAGGGGAGGGGTCCTGGTGTGGGGAAGGGGTGTCCACGTCCAGGGTTTGCTCACCGGAGGAATCATTACGTTCCCAACCACTCCCCACCTCCCACTCAAGACATTCCACCCCCACCTCCCCACCTCCCCACCCCAGGCCTGCTGACGGGCACGACGCTGCAGCTGCTCCGCACGCGGGAGTGGCAGCTGGGGGCCCCGGTGCTGTCCGCGGCCATCACCGCCGCGGGGGCCCTCACCTGGGCCACCACCACCACCTCCTCCGCCACCACCACCCGGCACACCGCAGCCTACGGGCCCCGCAGCAGCTCGGCCACCTCCGCGCCACCCCGGGGCCGCAGCCGTCGCCGCCGCGGGGGGCAGGTGCGGGTGCTGGCGGCCCAACTGGTGGCCCAGCTGGGCGCTTCAGGTACGGCAGGTACGGCAGGGGCTGTGTGCGGGCGGAGGGGATATGGAGGCTCCCTGGAGTGCGCCACGGGGGCTGGAGGGGTCCCGGGGGGGGCCATGAATTAAAAATGTGGAGAAAGACACTGGTCGTTTGCGTCGGACTTGCCCTGCAGGGTGCGAGCGCGGGTGCGGGTGCGGGTGGTGGGGACCTCTCCCAAAGGGTACTGCCCCGCCCGGACTGACCTCCTGAAGTGCTGTGCATCCCCCTGATGTGCATAACTTGGATCAAGACACGACACGTCAAACGCAACAACGGAGGGGCAGAGGAGGACTGGGGATGCGTGTGTGTGTTCAGATCCGTATGCGTGTGTGTTTAGAAAAGAAACCCGTGTGTGTGTGTGTGTGTTCAGATGCGTTTGACGTCAGATGCGGTTGCGCCCCTCGTTTGCCTTCGTGTCCGTCCGCCCGTCTGGTGGTTTGCGCAGTACCCCTACCCCTCATGCGCAGTACCCCTACCCCTCTGTCAATCAAGACAGCGAAATCGCGTACCCCTACCCCTCATGCGCAGCTCCCCTCGGCGACGACCCCTTCCTGCCCGAGCTGCGGCCGCTGTGCCTGCCCGCTCCGCCCACCATCCGTCACCTGTCGCCCTGCCACGGCACCCCCCACCACGTCCTCGGCCTCTGTCGAGACGGGGCCGCGGCGCTGCTGCAAGCCCGTATGCCGCCGCCACACCCGCTGCCGGCGGTGACAGCCCGCGGCGGCGGCGGCGCCGCCGCCGCCGCCGCGGGCCCCGCGGGTGTCGGACCCTGTGCGGCTGGGTTGCTAGCGGCGCTGGCCTGTACGGCACCCGACCGACGGATGCATAAGGGCGGGTCGGGTGTGGCAGGAGGGCGGGAGGCCGCAGCGGGCAGGGGGGCGCTGGGGCGTGCTGCGCCCGACGGCGGCGGCGGTGGCGGCGGCGGCGGCGGCGGCACCGACGAGGACATCCGGCGGGGCGGGGCGCGTTTGGGTGCCGCGGTGCGGCAGCAGCTGCGTCAGCTGATGGGGGCGTTGGTGCGGCTGGGGGAACACGAGGGGGGGTTGAGGCAGGCGCTGGAGGCGCAGTGGGCGGAGTTCTGGAGCGCCGCGATGGTGAGGGGCGGGGGAGGGGGGAGCGGGGCGTAGGATGGAGTGGGCGGTGGGGCTGGGGGTGCGGGCCGGGCGGGGGACGTGGCAGGTTCCGGAGCTGAGCGATGGGAGATCTGAGTAGTGGATCTGGGGGCGCGACATGGGGCTTTGAGGGGTCGGGGTCGGGGTGGGTATGGGTGCTGCCGCCGATGACGCTGAGCTGCCCTCCCAGGAGGAGCCTGGAGGAGCCTGATCCCAGACGGCAATCACCCGGTGGGCAGCTGCGCGCCATCGTAAAACTTCGCACCATGGTCTCTGCTCTGGAAGTTCAAAAGCGAAGTTGAAAAGCGAAGCGTTTGCAGTGCTCATCTACCGATGCTCCATGCCACCCCTCCCTATTTCCTACGCACACCTCCCCGCCCTTGCGCTGTCGCCGCCTCGCAGGACTTGCCCCTGGCCCGCAGCCTCGGCGCGCCCTCCCTCTCGCCCTCCCTCTCGCCCTCACCCACCCTCCGTTGCCGCCTGACGCCGCAGCTGCTGCTACCCGCCGCCGCGGGCGGCGGCGGCGGCGGCGGCGGCTGGTCAAGCGGGTACTCCTCATCCAGCGCGTCGTTTCCGGGGTCTCCTGCTGCCGTACAGCTTGTCGTACAGGCGGACCTTGCGTCCGGCACGTGGTGGGATGTTCCAGGGTTTGGTTCCGGAGCGCATGGCGGAAGCGGCCGCACGGGCTCATGTCCCACGGGTCACCTGCTGCTCCGGTTCCGCCCCCACGACCCCAACCTGCCGGCTTGCAGCACCGCGGCGCCCCTCGCCCCCGGCCGGCTGCTGCCGCTGCGGCACCGGTTACTGCTGCCCGTACCCGCGATGGCTCGGCCACGTGCCTGTGGCAGGGCCGTGAACGCGGGCAAGCTACAGCCACCGCACGGCGAGGAGCTGCAGCCGGTGGCTGGGACG
Source organism: Eudorina sp. 2006-703-Eu-15 (assembly GCA_003117195.1). NCBI lineage: Eukaryota > Viridiplantae > Chlorophyta > Chlorophyceae > Chlamydomonadales > Volvocaceae > Eudorina > Eudorina sp. 2006-703-Eu-15. Next base: position 176,551 of record BDSI01000146.1, on the reverse strand, counting down.
TTGGAGGCTTTTTGGGTGCGGCCGCCGGCATCGGCCGCGGCGATGCAGGCGTGGCAGTGCGGGAGTGATGAAGGACGGGGGGCCGACGGGGGGGAAACGCCAAGGGGAGTGGGAGGCGCCCCGCACCCGTCGTGCCCTTCCTGGCGTGGCCGCAGACAGCCAGGGGGTACAGGTGCGGCTGCTGCGGCTGCTGGTGCGGCTGCTACAGCCCCTCCTCCCACCGCTGTGCTACTGCTGGAACAGCTGGTCGTGACGACTGCGGCGCTGCTGCAGCTGCCGCGCGGTACGGCAGCGCTGGGGGCCGCGGCGCTGCCGTTCGAGGGGGCCGCTTCGGCGCTGGCGGCTCGCGCCCCGGACGCGCACCCAACCGCCGCGGCCGCCACCGCTGCCGTGTTCCCGCACCGTGCGCAGCTGCAGCTGCTGCTGCGGCAGCCCGCCGCCACCACCGCCACCGCAACTCCGGGGAGCGCGGGCGGACCGGGGACAGCACCGCCTGATGGAGGCGGCCGCAGCGGCAGCGGCACGGGGCCGGCGCTGCTGCAGGCGCAGTGGGACCTGGGGCCGGGTCCGCAGCTGAGGGGACTGCTGGAGCGCGCGCTGCTGCTGCAGCCCGAGGGCCACCCCATGGGTCAGGTGGCTCCGCGGGGCTGCTCCCTGGAGCTGTGCGGCGGACGGGCGCAGCTGGGTTGGAGCGTCCGGGGGCTGAATGGGCTGACTGGGCAGCATGGGCTGCAACGGCCGCAGAGGCAGAACCAGAAGCTGGATGCGAAGAGGATGGATGCTGGGGAGGAGGATGAGAGCGGGGAGGGCAAGGAAGTGGTGGCCGAGGCGGGGGCGAGGGAGGAGGAGCAGGACGGGGAGGACGCGGTGGGCGCGGCGCAGGGCCGTTCGGCGGCGCGGGTGCCGCCTCGTCCGGCCGGGGTGGAGGTGTCCCTGGAGCTGAGGGCAGACGACCCGGCGCTGCTGGCCTCTCTGAGGGCGGGGCTGCAGGCGGCGTGGATGGAGGGATGCAGCCGCGATCAAGGGGGCTGTTACCACCACCACCACCACCACCACCAACACCAGCACCAACACCACCAGCCGCAGCAGCTGTGGCCTCGTTGCCGGGCGGCGCTGCAGTCCGGGGAGCGGCTCCACGACGCGATCCGGACGCTGCGCGGACTGTCCGCGGCGCTGCAGCGGGCGAGGGGCCTGCAGCGACAGCTGCTGCGGGCAGCGGCGGCCGAGCGGGCGGTGGAGGCGGAGGGGGGAGAGCCGCAGCGGCCGCAACTGGAGCGGGTCGGCCAGGGTTTAGCGGGGTGGCAGGAGGGGCTGGAAGGGGCCGGAGAGGCGAGGGCGCGAGGGTTGGGATGGGCTACGGGGCGGCGTGCCGGGGAGGGGGCAGGGCGGGACGAGCGCGGAGACGGTGAGGTGGAGCAGGTGGCGGCGAGCTTGCGGTGTGCACAGCAGCTGCGCGAGATCCTGCTGGACGTGTACGGGCAGTACGAGAGTACGGCATCTGCCTGCATGCTGTTGGACTTGTCCTCCTCGTGAGGGCGGTCCGTCCAGATAATGTCATGCGCGGGCGCGCTGCGGTTTGAGAGCGGCGTCAGTCCGCGTACGGGGAATCGTACGGTAGATGGATTTAGGAAATGAACGAACGACCCGATGCGCTGCCCTGTGCCCGTGTGGGTCTGTACCCGCCTCAACTCGCCTCAACCCGCCTCAACCCGCCTGTGAATTGTGTTGCGACGGTCAATGCCGACGGCTATCCAAGACCGGTCCATCTCCCCAGACGGGGAACCGATGGTGCAGCGCTACCATCGCCGTGCACTTTAGGAGCAACCAAAGGGACCTCGTTTGCTCGAAGGTGCTGCGGGAGTTGGGAGAGCGGCGTCGCACCGCGACTGGCTGTCGTTGTGGGTTGGTGAAGCCCAGGGAAGAGGTGGGAGTGAAGGAGGAGGTGGGCGGCGCTGCACGAGGAGGAGGAAGAGTCGGGACCGGTTCAGGGCGCATGCCGCGTCATGACACTGGGGCGCACGTGGTGTGCTCGTCCAGTCCGTGTGCGTAGGACTCGGCGCTACAGCGCTTAGCCCTTGGCGTACCGATGGGGCCCACAAAGGACCTGCAGGACGAGCCATCCGGACTGAGGATGGGCCATGGTGGTGCATTAGCAGCGGGTGGGTGTGGGGGCGCTTCGGGCGTATTGTGGTACGGAATTCTGAGACTGAAAGCTGTTCACGAGCAGCCGGATCAACTTGGATGGCCTTCCGGTGTGTGTGTGCGACAATGTGAGACAGTGGTTGGTTCCATTATTAAGGATGTTACAGCGGACCCCCCGGGTCATCGGTGACAGCCAACGGCGACAGCCGAGCCTTCCTCACCATACACTGCCTAAACGAACTTGCGCCACCATGGCGCTCCGGACAGGCTCCCCAAGTGCACCGAAACACGCCCCGGGCCCACGCTACCAGGGAACCACCCCGTTCCTGAGAACCAGCCATGGCAAGGGATAAAGCCCGCTCAGGGTTGGTTGCTGACGAGGCAGCTCGCACACGTGTTGGTGTGAGGTGGCATGAGAAGGCATGACGGAGATCACGTGGCAGGTGGGCTGCTGTAGAGCCTTCTCACCCCTTTCCTCGGCATCCTCTGTGCATCGACATGTCCTTTGGGCAACGAGTGCGGCACAGCGTCTACTCCACATCTCGCAGGTCCGTATGACATCTCCGGGTCAGTATGGGTCGGGCCCCTCGGGCACTTGGCCTCTTAGCGGCAGCGCGGTCGCGCGACTGCGTGTTGTATCCGCTCGGCTACCGTATCCCACGCAGGGGACTCCCCATTCATGGCAGTTGACAGAGATAGGTACAGAGTACCTACTGTCAAGTCCAGACAGTTTGCGATATTGCAAAGCCCCGTCCGGTCACGTGGCGGCTACAGTTGGAAGTTGTCAAGTTCAAGCAGTCCGTCCCGCCCAGCTTCCATGAACGATGCCGCACAACATCCCTTACATTGCAGGTCAAAAACTTTGGATGCTTATGGTTAGACGCCGAAAGTACTCGAGTATCTGCGATGACCAAGCCCCGCACTCCGCAATTCTTTTGATGTGATCAACTTCTTTTGCTTACGTTCTTCTTGTTGTATCGGCAACTACTTGTACAATTTAGCGGAAGGTAACACAACCATAGCATTGTTTGCTTATGTCCTGGACAGCGACCTCTTGGAACTTAGCAGACACACCAACAACATCATGTTTTCATATTGTCTTGGAGAGCTTCCTCTGGAAAGTGGCGGCCAGCACAACCGTCGCAAGCATGTAAGAGGTCGCCCCCGCTCGCCCATAACTTCTAGGCCCTCTCATGAGCGCCTTTAACACTCCCCCTGTCCACACGTAGTCCATTTAACACTTCTTTGCGGCTTGCCTGTCGCCTCCTACCTAACGTTCGGACCTCAGGAGCACCGCAGCACATGTTGCAGGGAAACCATAGTCAACCAATGAAGTGAGCGGAAATCTCCAGTCTGTAGAGATGTTGGGGCGGCTAGGAGAGGTTGCAGCGGTGCAGCACGCTCGGCACTGCAGTGGAGCGAACGAGCAGAACGCAGCATACCAGTATTTCTAGCGCAGACGGCGCAAATCACAAGGAAGTTCGCCGTGACGAATACCACAGCAGTTGGCTGCGCCCGGAGGCCCGAGGCGCACTGGTTGGGTTTATGCGGAAACCATGGGTTGAGTGTCGGCGCACACGCACTCTCACCACGCAGCTTGCGCATAAGCATTAAGACCAGCTCGCCTAGTGTTTGCTTGCTGGACGACGCTGAAGACCGGACGGCAGTTTGAGGGATGGCCCAGGTGCCCAGCCTGAGGCCTTCGGGCATATGTGCCATTCCCAGCAGTGACATTTCGCCCGGTCTTCAGTGTTACCCAGTGTTATGAAGCAAAGAACAGGTGAGCCGGTCTTATCGCTGATCCGCAAGCTGCATGGTAGGGTGCCAGGGCCGCTGGGGCCCCACAACTCAACCCATGGTTTTCGTGAAGTGGAAACCCCTGGAAACCCAACCAGAGCAGTACCGACCTTGTCATCCTGTCAGACATGTGCGATTGCCAGTAGTGTTTACGAACCATTAGTAGATCTCGTAAGACAGGATCGTCTGACAGAGAAGCTGGGCCTATGCAGGGCCCGAGAGCCTCGCAGCCGCTTTCGTACATTGGACATCCTATATCAACCTGCGGCTGGCCTCCTTTTCCACCACAAAGCTGCAGAATCAATTAGACTCTGTTACACCAGGGTTTCCTTAATGCACTTTCGCTCCAGCTGAGTTCTTAAATTTTTGTCCCGAAGCACTGCTTCCCTGCATATTCTTCTTACACGACTATTTGATCATTACACTATTGACAATTACCCTGCTATGTGGTTTTCATGTTGGAAACGTTCAGCTCATACTCTTCGGGAGTGTTGGGTTGGGCCCAGTCGATGGACTTCACCTTGGACGCGGCTTAAGAGTGTGCTTGTAAAAGGTGAGGTTCGGGTTTTGTGAAGAGGCTTTTGCTGGTCGCCAGTGCTTACAGTCCAAAGTCGATGCTCCCTTGCCATGCCGGAATCGCCGCTTTATTAGATTCTTGACTATAAATTTATTATACGTTGCTGCAGAGATGTCACAACGAATTGTCAAGTCAGGTTCGTGTCGACAGCGAAGTCGCAAGCGCCGCTGTAAACCCTACGTGAGTGCTGGCTTGTGGATTACGTGCTATTGGACTGTTACTTGAAGCTCGTTTCGGTGCAATAACGGGGTGTGACCATTGTGACAACGTGCGTCCGAACGCAACATGCTTGGCATGCCTGCCGACTGTATTGATGTCTCTGGGCGTGGAAACGGTTTGCAAACTGATATGGAATCACATTGCGCTTCGTAGTACTCGTCAACCTCTTATCCCGCCGCGCTTTTCCTTCCCCGCACACACAGATCCGAGTGACCAGCGAAGCTTGCACATACAAACCCGAGGACCAGCGAAGCTTGCTCAACAAGAACAGTAAACATGTGTCGAAGATCGCCGTCGAGTGCGCCTTTGCCGTCACGAAATCCCGCATCCGGTAGGTGAGGATAGGGCTTCGGGATCATGCGCGGGGCCGTTGGAGTGAGCAGATGCAGGGATCATGCGCGGGGCTGTGGGTTGAGCAGAGGGAGGGATCATGCGCAGTCGGTCGGGTCGCTCGGGCTGGGGAGGTGCGACTATGCGTGGGTGGAGAGTCGCGGCTGGGGAGGTGCGACTATGCGTAAGTGGGGAGTCGCGGCTGGGGAGGAGGGACAATGCGTGGGTGGAGAGTCGCGGCTGGGATGCAGGGACTATGCGTGGGTGGGGAGTCGCGGCTGGGGAGGAGGGACTATGCGTGGGTGGGGAGTCGCGGCTGGGGAGGAGGGACTATGCGTGGGTGGGGAGTCGCGGCTGGGGAGGAGGGACCATACGTGGGTGGGGAGTCGCGGCTGGGGAGGAGGGACTATGCGTGGGTGGGGAGTCGCGGCTGGGGAGGAGGGACTATGCGTGGGTGGGGAGTCGCGGCTGGGGAGGAGGGACTATGCGTGGGTGGAGAGTCGCGGCTGGGGAGGAGGGACTATGCGTGGGTGGGGAGTCGCGGCTGGGGAGGAGGGACTATGCGTGGGTGGGGAGTCGCGGCTGGGGAGGAGGGACTATGCGTGGGTGGAGAGTCGCGGCTGGGGAGGTGCGACTATGCGTAGGTGGGGAGTCGCGGCTGGGGAGGAGGGACTATGCGTGGGTGGAGAGTCGCGGCTTGGGAGGAGGGACTATGCGTGGGTGGGGAGTCGCGGCTGGGGAGGAGGGACTATGCGTGGGTGGAGAGTCGCGGCTGGGGAGGAGGGACTATGCGTGGGTGGGGAGTCGCGGCTGGGAGGAGGGACTATGCGTGGGTGGGGAGTCGCGGCTGGGAGGAGGGACTATGGGACTATGCGTGGGTGGGGAGTCGCGGCTGGGGAGGAGGGACTATGCGTGGGTGGGAGTCGCGGCTGGGGAGGAGGGACTATGCGTGGGTGGGAGTCGCGGCTGGGGAGGAGGGACTATGCGTGGGTGGGGAGTCGCGGCTGGGGAGGAGGGACTATGCGTGGGTGGGGAGTCGCGGCTGGGGAGGAGGGACTATGCGTGGGTGGGAGTCGCGGCTGGGGAGGAGGGACTATGCGTGGGTGGAGAGTCGCGGCTGGGGAGGAGGGACTATGCGTGGGTGGGGAGTCGCGGCTGGGGAGGAGGGACTATGCGTGGGTGGGGAGTCGCGGCTGGGGAGGAGGGACTATGCGTGGGTGGAGAGTCGCGGCTGGGGAGGAGGGACTATGCGTGGGTGTTGAGTCGCGGCTGGGATGGAGGGACTATACGTAGGTGGAGAGTCGCGGCTGGGGAGGAGGGACTATGCGTGGGTAGGGAGTTGCGGCTGCGTAAAAGGGACTATGCGTGGGTGGGGAGTCGCGGCTGGGATGGAGGGACTATGCGTGGGTGGGGAGTCGCGGCTGGGGAGGAGGGACTATGCGTGGGTGGGGAGTCGCGTCGCTGCTTGAAGGATTGATCGCTCATCGGAAGGAGAGCTTAGTCGGGTTTTCCAACACGTTCACTCACCGCCTGACGCATCCCCCTGCATCCTCAAGACCCAAGCCCATGCTGTGCACCTTAACGAGATCCCGCATCCGGTAGGTGACGATTGGGCTGGGCTCGGGATCATGTGCCGTGTCGCTCGTTGTTGGGTCGGGCCCAGGGAGGGATCGGGTAACTGGGTTGGGACCTGGGAATCATCATTCGCACGCTCCTGATCTTGCAGCACAGCCCTTGCTTCAGCTCAGCTCCGCAGCCACCTCAGCCAATCCGTTCAGCTCCGCGCCGAAGCCACCTCAGCCAATCCGTTCAGCTCCGCGCCGAAGCCACCTCAGCCCGCTCAGCACAGCGAAGCGCAGCCTTTGCACACGCATTCACTTTGTTTACTATTGATTTTGTACAATGCCGTAGACCCATGAGCTTTGATCCTGTCACTCATCTAACCCTCCCCCCCATCCCTTATGTGCTGCGATGCCCCTCGCGAGATGGAGCCTATTCACGTGCAGGACCGCTCATGGTGATAGGTGATAGGCCTGGTCGGTGTTGTGGCTGTGCGATAATACGGATCTGCCCGCGCGTCATGGCACGAGCTGACTCCCTTGGTGGTTACTTCTTATTGCTTGCAGGCGCGGTGGCTGCTGTTGCGGATCGATTGGCCAGGTGCGGTGGTAAGTCCGCGTTTACAAGGTGATGAGTCAGCCGCTTCGTGATCGATTGCGAATCGACCCCTCGCTTATGGCACGAGCTGACTGCCTTGCTTACTTCTTATTGCTTGCAGGCGCGGTGGCTGCTGTTGCGGATCGATTGGCCAGGTGCGGTGGTAAGTCCGCGCCTACAAGGTGATGGCACGAGCTGACTCCCTTGGTGGTTACTTCTTATTGCTTGCAGGCGCGGTGGCTGCTGTTGCGGATCGATTGGCCATGGGCGGTGGTCAGTCCGCGCCTACAAGGTGATGAGTCAGCCGCTTCGTGATCGATTGCGACTCGGCCCCTTGCTTTTGGCACGAGCTGACTCCCTTGGTGTTTACTCCTCATTGCTTGCAGGCGCGGTGGTAGCCCATCCAGATGTTGGGAAGTTGGTAGGTAAGTTTTGCTTCGCCAGCTTTCCACCTTAGCTTTCCACACACGATACACGCTGACCCCGCCCTCGCGTCGCTGCTTGCAGGATCGCTCATCGGAAGGAGAGCTTAGTCGGGTTTTCCAACACGTTCACTCACCGCCTGACGCATCCCCCTGCATCCCCAAGACCCAAGCCCATGCTGTGCACCTTAACGAGATCCCGCATCCGGTAGGTGACGATTGGGCTGGGCTCGGGATCATGTGCCGTGTCGCTCGTTGTTGGGTCGGGCCCAGGGAGGGATCGGGTAACTGGGTTGGGACCTGGGAATCATGATTCGCACGCTCCTGACCTTGCAGCACAGCCCTTGCTTCAGCTCAGCTCCGCAGCCACCTAAGCCAATCCGTTCAGCTCCGCGCCGAAGCCACCTCAGCCAATCCGTTCAGCTCCGCGCCGAAGCCACCTCAGCCCGCTCAGCACAGCGAAGCGCAGCCTTTGCACACGCATTCACTTTGTTTACTATTGATTTTGTACAATGCCGTAGACCCATGAGCTTTGATCCTGTCACTCATCTAACCCTCCCCCCCATCCCTTATGTGCTGCGATGCCCCTCGCGAGATGGAGCCTATTCACGTGCAGGACCGCTCATGGTGATAGGTGATAGGCCTGGTCGGTGTTGTGGCTGTGCGATAATACGGATCTGCCCGCGCGTCATGGCACGAGCTGACTCCCTTGGTGGTTACTTCTTATTGCTTGCAGGCGCGGTGGCTGCTGTTGCGGATCGATTGGCCAGGTGCGGTGGTAAGTCCGCGCCTACAAGGTGATGAGTCAGCCGCTTCGTGATCGATTGCGACTCGGCCCCTTGCTTTTGGCACGAGCTGACTCCCTTGGTGTTTACTCCTCATTGCTTGCAGGCGCGGTGGCTGCTGTTGCGGATCGATTGGCCATGGGCGGTGGTCAGTCCGCGCCTACAAGGTGATGAGTCAGCCGCTTCGTGATCGATTGCGACTCGGCCCCTTGCTTTTGGCACGAGCTGACTCCCTTGGTGTTTACTCCTCATTGCTTGCAGGCGCGGTGGCTGCTGTTGCGGATCGATTGGCCATGGGCGGTGGTCAGTCCGCGCCTACAAGGTGATGAGTCAGCCGCTTCGTGATCGATTGCGACTCGGCCCCTTGCTTTTGGCACGAGCTGACTCCCTTGGTGTTTACTCCTCATTGCTTGCAGGCGCGGTGGTAGCCCATCCAGATGTTGGGAAGTTGGTAGGTAAGTTTTGCTTCGCCAGCTTTCCACCTTAGCTTTCCACACACGATACACGCTGACCCCGCCCTCGCGTCGCTGCTTGCAGGATCGCTCATCGGAAGGAGAGCTTAGTCGGGTTTTCCAACACGTTCACTCACCGCCTGACGCATCCCCCTGCATCCCCAAGACCCAAGCCCATGCTGTGCACCTTAACGAGATCCCGCATCCGGTAGGTGACGATTGGGCTGGGCTCGGGATCATGTGCCGTGTCGCTCGTTGTTGGGTCGGGCCCAGGGAGGGATCGGGTAACTGGGTTGGGACCTGGGAATCATGATTCGCACGCTCCTGACCTTGCAGCACAGCCCTTGCTTCAGCTCAGCTCCGCAGCCACCTAAGCCAATCCGTTCAGCTCCGCGCCGAAGCCACCTCAGCCAATCCGTTCAGCTCCGCGCCGAAGCCACCTCAGCCCGCTCAGCACAGCGAAGCGCAGCCTTTGCACACGCATTCACTTTGTTTACTATTGATTTTGTACAATGCCGTAGACCCATGAGCTTTGATCCTGTCACTCATCTAACCCTCCCCCCCATCCCTTATGTGCTGCGATGCCCCTCGCGAGATGGAGCCTATTCACGTGCAGGACCGCTCATGGTGATAGGTGATAGGCCTGGTCGGTGTTGTGGCTGTGCGATAATACGGATCTGCCCGCGCGTCATGGCACGAGCTGACTCCCTTGGTGGTTACTTCTTATTGCTTGCAGGCGCGGTGGCTGCTGTTGCGGATCGATTGGCCAGGTGCGGTGGTAAGTCCGCGTTTACAAGGTGATGAGTCAGCCGCTTCGTGATCGATTGCGAATCGACCCCTCGCTTATGGCACGAGCTGACTGCCTTGCTTACTTCTTATTGCTTGCAGGCGCGGTGGCTGCTGTTGCGGATCGATTGGCCAGGTGCGGTGGTAAGTCCGCGCCTACAAGGTGATGGCACGAGCTGACTCCCTTGGTGGTTACTTCTTATTGCTTGCAGGCGCGGTGGCTGCTGTTGCGGATCGATTGGCCATGGGCGGTGGTCAGTCCGCGCCTACAAGGTGATGAGTCAGCCGCTTCGTGATCGATTGCGACTCGGCCCCTTGCTTTTGGCACGAGCTGACTCCCTTGGTGTTTACTCCTCATTGCTTGCAGGCGCGGTGGCTGCTGTTGCGGATCGATTGGCCATGGGCGGTGGTCAGTCCGCGCCTACAAGGTGATGAGTCAGCCGCTTCGTGATCGATTGCGACTCGGCCCCTTGCTTTTGGCACGAGCTGACTCCCTTGGTGTTTACTCCTCATTGCTTGCAGGCGCGGTGGTAGCCCATCCAGATGTTGGGAAGTTGGTAGGTAAGTTTTGCTTCGCCAGCTTTCCACCTTAGCTTTCCACACACGATACACGCTGACCCCGCCCTCGCGTCGCTGCTTGCAGGATCGCTCATCGGAAGGAGAGCTTAGTCGGGTTTTCCAACACGTTCACTCACCGCCTGACGCATCCCCCTGCATCCCCAAGACCCAAGCCCATGCTGTGCACCTTAACGAGATCCCGCATCCGGTAGGTGACGATTGGGCTGGGCTCGGGATCATGTGCCGTGTCGCTCGTTGTTGGGTCGGGCCCAGGGAGGGATCGGGTAACTGGGTTGGGACCTGGGAATCATGATTCGCACGCTCCTGACCTTGCAGCACAGCCCTTGCTTCAGCTCAGCTCCGCAGCCACCTAAGCCAATCCGTTCAGCTCCGCGCCGAAGCCACCTCAGCCAATCCGTTCAGCTCCGCGCCGAAGCCACCTCAGCCCGCTCAGCACAGCGAAGCGCAGCCTTTGCACACGCATTCACTTTGTTTACTATTGATTTTGTACAATGCCGTAGACCCATGAGCTTTGATCCTGTCACTCATCTAACCCTCCCCCCCATCCCTTATGTGCTGCGATGCCCCTCGCGAGATGGAGCCTATTCACGTGCAGGACCGCTCATGGTGATAGGTGATAGGCCTGGTCGGTGTTGTGGCTGTGCGATAATACGGATCTGCCCGCGCGTCATGGCACGAGCTGACTCCCTTGGTGGTTACTTCTTATTGCTTGCAGGCGCGGTGGCTGCTGTTGCGGATCGATTGGCCAGGTGCGGTGGTAAGTCCGCGCCTACAAGGTGATGAGTCAGCCGCTTCGTGATCGATTGCGACTCGGCCCCTTGCTTTTGGCACGAGCTGACTCCCTTGGTGTTTACTCCTCATTGCTTGCAGGCGCGGTGGCTGCTGTTGCGGATCGATTGGCCATGGGCGGTGGTCAGTCCGCGCCTACAAGGTGATGAGTCAGCCGCTTCGTGATCGATTGCGACTCGGCCCCTTGCTTTTGGCACGAGCTGACTCCCTTGGTGTTTACTCCTCATTGCTTGCAGGCGCGGTGGCTGCTGTTGCGGATCGATTGGCCATGGGCGGTGGTCAGTCCGCGCCTACAAGGTGATGAGTCAGCCGCTTCGTGATCGATTGCGACTCGGCCCCTTGCTTTTGGCACGAGCTGACTCCCTTGGTGTTTACTCCTCATTGCTTGCAGGCGCGGTGGTAGCCCATCCAGATGTTGGGAAGTTGGTAGGTAAGTTTTGCTTCGCCAGCTTTCCACCTTAGCTTTCCACACACGATACACGCTGACCCCGCCCTCGCGTCGCTGCTTGCAGGATCGCTCATCGGAAGGAGAGCTTAGTCGGGTTTTCCAACACGTTCACTCACCGCCTGACGCATCCCCCTGCATCCCCAAGACCCAAGCCCATGCTGTGCACCTTAACGAGATCCCGCATCCGGTAGGTGACGATTGGGCTGGGCTCGGGATCATGTGCCGTGTCGCTCGTTGTTGGGTCGGGCCCAGGGAGGGATCGGGTAACTGGGTTGGGACCTGGGAATCATGATTCGCACGCTCCTGACCTTGCAGCACAGCCCTTGCTTCAGCTCAGCTCCGCAGCCACCTAAGCCAATCCGTTCAGCTCCGCGCCGAAGCCACCTCAGCCAATCCGTTCAGCTCCGCGCCGAAGCCACCTCAGCCCGCTCAGCACAGCGAAGCGCAGCCTTTGCACACGCATTCACTTTGTTTACTATTGATTTTGTACAATGCCGTAGACCCATGAGCTTTGATCCTGTCACTCATCTAACCCTCCCCCCCATCCCTTATGTGCTGCGATGCCCCTCGCGAGATGGAGCCTATTCACGTGCAGGACCGCTCATGGTGATAGGTGATAGGCCTGGTCGGTGTTGTGGCTGTGCGATAATACGGATCTGCCCGCGCGTCATGGCACGAGCTGACTCCCTTGGTGGTTACTTCTTATTGCTTGCAGGCGCGGTGGCTGCTGTTGCGGATCGATTGGCCAGGTGCGGTGGTAAGTCCGCGCCTACAAGGTGATGAGTCAGCCGCTTCGTGATCGATTGCGACTCGGCCCCTTGCTTTTGGCACGAGCTGACTCCCTTGGTGTTTACTCCTCATTGCTTGCAGGCGCGGTGGCTGCTGTTGCGGATCGATTGGCCAGGTGCGGTGGTAAGTCCGCGCCTACAAGGTGATGAGTCAGCCGCTTCGTGATCGATTGCGACTCGGCCCCTTGCTTTTGGCACGAGCTGACTCCCTTGGTGTTTACTCCTCATTGCTTGCAGGCGCGGTGGCTGCTGTTGCGGATCGATTGGCCATGGGCGGTGGTCAGTCCGCGCCTACAAGGTGATGAGTCAGCCGCTTCGTGATCGATTGCGACTCGGCCCCTTGCTTTTGGCACGAGCTGACTCCCTTGGTGTTTACTCCACATTGCTTGCAGGCGCGGTGGTAGCCCATCCAGATGTTGGGAAGTTGGTAGGTAAGTTTTGCTTCGCCAGCTTTCCACCTTAGCTTTCCACACACGATACACGCTGACCCCGCCCTCGCGTCGCTGCTTGCAGGATCGCTCATCGGAAGGAGAGCTTAGTCGGGTTTTCCAACACGTTCACTCACCGCCTGACGCATCCCCCTGCATCCCCAAGACCCAAGCCCATGCTGTGCACCTTAACGAGATCCCGCATCCGGTAGGTGACGATTGGGCTGGGCTCGGGATCATGTGCCGTGTCGCTCGTTGTTGGGTCGGGCCCAGGGAGGGATCGGGTAACTGGGTTGGGACCTGGGAATCATGATTCGCACGCTCCTGACCTTGCAGCACAGCCCTTGCTTCAGCTCAGCTCCGCAGCCACCTAAGCCAATCCGTTCAGCTCCGCGCCGAAGCCACCTCAGCCAATCCGTTCAGCTCCGCGCCGAAGCCACCTCAGCCCGCTCAGCACAGCGAAGCGCAGCCTTTGCACACGCATTCACTTTGTTTACTATTGATTTTGTACAATGCCGTAGACCCATGAGCTTTGATCCTGTCACTCATCTAACCCTCCCCCCCATCCCTTATGTGCTGCGATGCCCCTCGCGAGATGGAGCTTATTCACGTGCAGGACCGCTCATGGTGATAGGTGATAGGCCTGGTCGGTGTTGTGGCTGTGCGATAATACGGATCTGCCCGCGCGTCATGGCACGAGCTGACTCCCTTGGTGGTTACTTCTTATTGCTTGCAGGCGCGGTGGCTGCTGTTGCGGATCGATTGGCCATGGGCGGTGGTCAGTCCGCGCCTACAAGGTGATGAGTCAGCCGCTTCGTGATCGATTGCGACTCGGCCCCTTGCTTTTGGCACGAGCTGACTCCCTTGGTGTTTACTCCTCATTGCTTGCAGGCGCGGTGGCTGCTGTTGCGGATCGATTGGCCATGGGCGGTGGTCAGTCCGCGCCTACAAGGTGATGAGTCAGCCGCTTCGTGATCGATTGCGACTCGGCCCCTTGCTTTTGGCACGAGCTGACTCCCTTGGTGTTTACTCCTCATTGCTTGCAGGCGCGGTGGTAGCCCATCCAGATGTTGGGAAGTTGGTAGGTAAGTTTTGCTTCGCCAGCTTTCCACCTTAGCTTTCCACACACGATACACGCTGACCCCGCCCTCGCGTCGCTGCTTGCAGGATCGCTCATCGGAAGGAGAGCTTAGTCGGGTTTTCCAACACGTTCACTCACCGCCTGACGCATCCCCCTGCATCCCCAAGACCCAAGCCCATGCTGTGCACCTTAACGAGATCCCGCATCCGGTAGGTGACGATTGGGCTGGGCTCGGGATCATGTGCCGTGTCGCTCGTTGTTGGGTCGGGCCCAGGGAGGGATCGGGTAACTGGGTTGGGACCTGGGAATCATGATTCGCACGCTCCTGACCTTGCAGCACAGCCCTTGCTTCAGCTCAGCTCCGCAGCCACCTAAGCCAATCCGTTCAGCTCCGCGCCGAAGCCACCTCAGCCAATCCGTTCAGCTCCGCGCCGAAGCCACCTCAGCCCGCTCAGCACAGCGAAGCGCAGCCTTTGCACACGCATTCACTTTGTTTACTATTGATTTTGTACAATGCCGTAGACCCATGAGCTTTGATCCTGTCACTCATCTAACCCTCCCCCCCATCCCTTATGTGCTGCGATGCCCCTCGCGAGATGGAGCCTATTCACGTGCAGGACCGCTCATGGTGATAGGTGATAGGCCTGGTCGGTGTTGTGGCTGTGCGATAATACGGATCTGCCCGCGCGTCATGGCACGAGCTGACTCCCTTGGTGGTTACTTCTTATTGCTTGCAGGCGCGGTGGCTGCTGTTGCGGATCGATTGGCCAGGTGCGGTGGTAAGTCCGCGCCTACAAGGTGATGAGTCAGCCGCTTCGTGATCGATTGCGACTCGGCCCCTTGCTTTTGGCACGAGCTGACTCCCTTGGTGTTTACTCCTCATTGCTTGCAGGCGCGGTGGCTGCTGTTGCGGATCGATTGGCCATGGGCGGTGGTCAGTCCGCGCCTACAAGGTGATGAGTCAGCCGCTTCGTGATCGATTGCGACTCGGCCCCTTGCTTTTGGCACGAGCTGACTCCCTTGGTGTTTACTCCTCATTGCTTGCAGGCGCGGTGGTAGCCCATCCAGATGTTGGGAAGTTGGTAGGTAAGTTTTGCTTCGCCAGCTTTCCACCTTAGCTTTCCACACACGATACACGCTGACCCCGCCCTCGCGTCGCTGCTTGCAGGATCGCTCATCGGAAGGAGAGCTTAGTCGGGTTTTCCAACACGTTCACTCACCGCCTGACGCATCCCCCTGCATCCCCAAGACCCAAGCCCATGCTGTGCACCTTAACGAGATCCCGCATCCGGTAGGTGACGATTGGGCTGGGCTCGGGATCATGTGCCGTGTCGCTCGTTGTTGGGTCGGGCCCAGGGAGGGATCGGGTAACTGGGTTGGGACCTGGGAATCATGATTCGCACGCTCCTGACCTTGCAGCACAGCCCTTGCTTCAGCTCAGCTCCGCAGCCACCTAAGCCAATCCGTTCAGCTCCGCGCCGAAGCCACCTCAGCCAATCCGTTCAGCTCCGCGCCGAAGCCACCTCAGCCCGCTCAGCACAGCGAAGCGCAGCCTTTGCACACGCATTCACTTTGTTTACTATTGATTTTGTACAATGCCGTAGACCCATGAGCTTTGATCCTGTCACTCATCTAACCCTCCCCCCCATCCCTTATGTGCTGCGATGCCCCTCGCGAGATGGAGCTTATTCACGTGCAGGACCGCTCATGGTGATAGGTGATAGGCCTGGTCGGTGTTGTGGCTGTGCGATAATACGGATCTGCCCGCGCGTCATGGCACGAGCTGACTCCCTTGGTGGTTACTTCTTATTGCTTGCAGGCGCGGTGGCTGCTGTTGCGGATCGATTGGCCAGGTGCGGTGGTAAGTCCGCGCCTACAAGGTGATGAGTCAGCCGCTTCGTGATCGATTGCGACTCGGCCCCTTGCTTTTGGCACGAGCTGACTCCCTTGGTGTTTACTCCTCATTGCTTGCAGGCGCGGTGGTAGCCCATCCAGATGTTGGGAAGTTGGTAGGTAAGTTTTGCTTCGCCAGCTTTCCACCTTAGCTTTCCACACACGATACACGCTGACCCCGCCCTCGCGTCGCTGCTTGCAGGATCGCTCATCGGAAGGAGAGCTTAGTCGGGTTTTCCAACACGTTCACTCACCGCCTGACGCATCCCCCTGCATCCCCAAGACCCAAGCCCATGCTGTGCACCTTAACGAGATCCCGCATCCGGTAGGTGACGATTGGGCTGGGCTCGGGATCATGTGCCGTGTCGCTCGTTGTTGGGTCGGGCCCAGGGAGGGATCGGGTAACTGGGTTGGGACCTGGGAATCATGATTCGCACGCTCCTGACCTTGCAGCACAGCCCTTGCTTCAGCTCAGCTCCGCAGCCACCTAAGCCAATCCGTTCAGCTCCGCGCCGAAGCCACCTCAGCCAATCCGTTCAGCTCCGCGCCGAAGCCACCTCAGCCCGCTCAGCACAGCGAAGCGCAGCCTTTGCACACGCATTCACTTTGTTTACTATTGATTTTGTACAATGCCGTAGACCCATGAGCTTTGATCCTGTCACTCATCTAACCCTCCCCCCATCCCTTATGTGCTGCGATGCCCCTCGCGAGATGGAGCTTATTCACGTGCAGGACCGCTCATGGTGATAGGTGATAGGCCTGGTCGGTGTTGTGGCTGTGCGATAATACGGATCTGCCCGCGCGTCATGGCACGAGCTGACTCCCTTGGTGGTTACTTCTTATTGCTTGCAGGCGCGGTGGCTGCTGTTGCGGATCGATTGGCCAGGTGCGGTGGTAAGTCCGCGCCTACAAGGTGATGAGTCAGCCGCTTCGTGATCGATTGCGACTCGGCCCCTTGCTTTTGGCACGAGCTGACTCCCTTGGTGTTTACTCCTCATTGCTTGCAGGCGCGGTGGTAGCCCATCCAGATGTTGGGAAGTTGGTAGGTAAGTTTTGCTTCGCCAGCTTTCCACCTTAGCTTTCCACACACGATACACGCTGACCCCGCCCTCGCGTCGCTGCTTGCAGGATCGCTCATCGGAAGGAGAGCTTAGTCGGGTTTTCCAACACGTTCACTCACCGCCTGACGCATCCCCCTGCATCCCCAAGACCCAAGCCCATGCTGTGCACCTTAACGAGATCCCGCATCCGGTAGGTGACGATTGGGCTGGGCTCGGGATCATGTGCCGTGTCGCTCGTTGTTGGGTCGGGCCCAGGGAGGGATCGGGTAACTGGGTTGGGACCTGGGAATCATGATTCGCACGCTCCTGACCTTGCAGCACAGCCCTTGCTTCAGCTCAGCTCCGCAGCCACCTAAGCCAATCCGTTCAGCTCCGCGCCGAAGCCACCTCAGCCAATCCGTTCAGCTCCGCGCCGAAGCCACCTCAGCCCGCTCAGCACAGCGAAGCGCAGCCTTTGCACACGCATTCACTTTGTTTACTATTGATTTTGTACAATGCCGTAGACCCATGAGCTTTGATCCTGTCACTCATCTAACCCTCCCCCCATCCCTTATGTGCTGCGATGCCCCTCGCGAGATGGAGCCTATTCACGTGCAGGACCGCTCATGGTGATAGGTGATAGGCCTGGTCGGTGTTGTGGCTGTGCGATAATACGGATCTGCCCGCGCGTCATGGCACGAGCTGACTCCCTTGGTGGTTACTTCTTATTGCTTGCAGGCGCGGTGGCTGCTGTTGCGGATCGATTGGCCAGGTGCGGTGGTAAGTCCGCGCCTACAAGGTGATGAGTCAGCCGCTTCGTGATCGATTGCGACTCGGTCCCTTGCTTTTGGCACGAGCTGACTCCCTTGGTGTTTACTCCTCATTGCTTGCAGGCGCGGTGGTAGCCCATCCAGATGTTGGGAAGTTGGTAGGTAAGTTTTGCTTCGCCAGCTTTCCACCTTAGCTTTCCACACACGATACACGCTGACCCCGCCCTCGCGTCGCTGCTTGCAGGATCGCTCATCGGAAGGAGAGCTTAGTCGGGTTTTCCAACACGTTCACTCACCGCCTGACGCATCCCCCTGCATCCCCAAGACCCAAGCCCATGCTGTGCACCTTAACGAGATCCCGCATCCGGTAGGTGACGATTGGGCTGGGCTCGGGATCATGTGCCGTGTCGCTCGTTGTTGGGTCGGGCCCAGGGAGGGATCGGGTAACTGGGTTGGGACCTGGGAATCATGATTCGCACGCTCCTGACCTTGCAGCACAGCCCTTGCTTCAGCTCAGCTCCGCAGCCACCTAAGCCAATCCGTTCAGCTCCGCGCCGAAGCCACCTCAGCCAATCCGTTCAGCTCCGCGCCGAAGCCACCTCAGCCCGCTCAGCACAGCGAAGCGCAGCCTTTGCACACGCATTCACTTTGTTTACTATTGATTTTGTACAATGCCGTAGACCCATGAGCTTTGATCCTGTCACTCATCTAACCCTCCCCCCATCCCTTATGTGCTGCGATGCCCCTCGCGAGATGGAGCCTATTCACGTGCAGGACCGCTCATGGTGATAGGTGATAGGCCTGGTCGGTGTTGTGGCTGTGCGATAATACGGATCTGCCCGCGCGTCATGGCACGAGCTGACTCCCTTGGTGGTTACTTCTTATTGCTTGCAGGCGCGGTGGCTGCTGTTGCGGATCGATTGGCCAGGTGCGGTGGTAAGTCCGCGCTTACAAGGTGATGGCACGAGCTGACTGCCTTGGTTACTTGTTATTGCTTGCAGGCGCGGTGGCTGCTGTTGCGGATCGATTGGCCAGGTGCGGTGGTAAGTCCGCGCCTACAAGGTGATGAGTCAGCCGCTTCGTGATCGATTGCGACTCGGTCCCTTGCTTTTGGCACGAGCTGACTCCCTTGGTGTTTACTCCTCATTGCTTGCAGGCGCGGTGGTAGCCCATCCAGATGTTGGGAAGTTGGTAGGTAAGTTTTGCTTCGCCAGCTTTCCACCTTAGCTTTCCACACACGATACACGCTGACCCCGCCCTCGCGTCGCTGCTTGCAGGATCGCTCATCGGAAGGAGAGCTTAGTCGGGTTTTCCAACACGTTCACTCACCGCCTGACGCATCCCCCTGCATCCTCAAGACCCAAGCCCATGCTGTGCACCTTAACGAGATCCCGCATCCGGTAGGTGACGATTGGGCTGGGCTCGGGATCATGTGCCGTGTCGCTCGTTGTTGGGTCGGGCCCAGGGAGGGATCGGGTAACTGGGTTGGGACCTGGGAATCATGATTCGCACGCTCCTGACCTTGCAGCACAGCCCTTGCTTCAGCTCAGCTCCGCAGCCACCTAAGCCAATCCGTTCAGCTCCGCGCCGAAGCCACCTCAGCCAATCCGTTCAGCTCCGCGCCGAAGCCACCTCAGCCCGCTCAGCACAGCGAAGCGCAGCCTTTGCACACGCATTCACTTTGTTTACTATTGATTTTGTACAATGCCGTAGACCCATGAGCTTTGATCCTGTCACTCTTCTAACCCTCCCCCCATCCCTTATGTGCTGCGATGCCCCTCGCGAGATGGAGCCTATTCACGTGCAGGACCGCTCATGGTGATAGGTGATAGGCCTGGTCGGTGTTGTGGCTGTGCGATAATACGGATCTGCCCGCGCGTCATGGCACGAGCTGACTCCCTTGGTGGTTACTCCTCATTGCTTGCAGGCGCGGTGGTTTGCCAGGTGTTGGTTAGTTTGCGGTTCCCTCCCTCGTTCGCGTTCCTACTGCATTGGCCCGCTCTGCCGGTCCGGCTGCAGGCGTCATCGGCAGCCACCGCAGCATCGTGGGGCTCACAGCGCCGGAGCTGGGGGCCGTTGAGGGCGGAAGGCGTGGTTGCGGCGGACCGGACCCGGGCCGCGATCGCGACCGGGCGCGGAAGGAGCCGCCGTGCTGACGGAATGGAGGAATGTCCCTCGGGTCCCTCGGGTCCCTCGGGTCTCTCGTGGTGTCCGACGGGATCCGTGCGTGCGGCACATTCGGCTATCGGCTCCGGGGACGACTTGACAAGCTCCTCCGCAGGGCCTGCATCCCAACTCGCTTTGTCAGAGCATGTGATACTTCCCTTACGTGTTTGTCTCTTAGCACGCGTTGTCTCCGTTATATGAGAGTCTTTCGTGTTGTCTACTGCCGGCACAGGGACGTCGCCCAGTCCCCGGCAGGGCGTCTCAGTCGGCGCAGCAGCAGGAGGAGACGCAGGCGGGCGCGGTGGCTCCAGCGCGCCGGGCTCACCGGACAAGGAGGAGGGAGCGGAGGGCCGGGGCACGGCCACCGGGGCGCGGACGGGAGGCGACGGCGAGCAGCTCATCAGCAAGTAAGTGTACAGATGCACGGAATAGCCGACAGCTGGGAAGGAACTGGCGGTGTGTGGACGTACAGGGCCCCCTGCAGCGCACCCGGAGCGCATCCGCCTGTTGCCGTTGACCGGAATCCATCATGCGTAGGCGCCTTGAATGCCACGACCAATTGAATGCCACAAGGGCGCCCCTGGGAAGCGGCGGTCCCGGCCAGTGGGTTGTGCCGGACCGCAACCCTAACCTCCGACAATTGCAACGCGGGGCACTCTTCTTTCATCGGTCATGTTGGATTTCACGCGTCACGGTTGTCCCAACCTCCGCGAAGTGGGTCGGCAAACGCTGTCCGCACGTTCTTGTCACTGCTTCACCGTCTGGCCGTCTGGCCACCGCAACTTCTGGAGCGGCCGCAGCCTCACACAGCGCCCAGTCGCCGGCTTCGGCCTGGCGTTGCAACTGTGGTGGCGGGCAGTGGCAGTGGCGCAGCAGTCCCTGTCGACCTACCTGGCCGCTTCACAGACCGGCACCGGCGCCGGCGCGGCGCCGGCCTGGCCGCCGCTGATCCGCGACCGCACTTCCTGGGGTCCGGCGGCACGACGGCGGGCGCTGGGGCGGACGGGTGTGCCTCTGGCGGCGAACCCGACTGGACGCGTGGACAGACCAGTCCAACCACCTGGCCCCGCTGGTGGAGCCGCTGGACACACGGTCCTACCTGCTGGAGCCCGCCGAGGCCAGGGGAGGCTCAGGACGTTAAGCAGGTTGGGTTGGATGAGGACGATGCGTGGCCGGGCTGGGGCGGCTTGGGGAGCAAGGCTATGCGTGACACGGGTTGGGGCGGGCTAGGGGGGACGCCTATGCGTGGCCGATATGGAGCGGGCTGGGGAGGAGCCCTATGCGCGGTTGGGTAGGGGCGGGCTGGGGAGGATGGAGGCATCCATGCTCCAGAAACGGTGTTCTAAGCACTCGGTGTTCTAAGCACTCACGGGAGTGGAAGGAGACGCGTTTCCGCGTTATTGCTGCTCCGCGTGGCTGTGGTCAGCTTGTCGCGACTTGCTTGGCGCGCGTCTGTTGCCTTCGGCCTCCGCCCTGAAGGGGCAGGGCCCCTGCGACTCCCGCCTTCCCCTTCCCCCCGTGCAGGCATGGGCAACGTCATGGCAGCGTGGCAGCGGCGTGTTTGGAGGCACTGCCCAATCCAGGAGAGAACGACCTCCCCCCTGGAGCTGTCCGCGCGGCCGGGAATCCTGGAGGGCAGCTGTAACGCACAGCTGCGGGACGTGTTGGGAGGGGGCTCAGTGTTGGTGCTGTTGGAGTTGGGAGGACAGTACATGACCCATTAGTGTTGCTGGGGGCCCGCGGCGAGAAACGCCGGGCGCAGCGCGAGAAGGGCTGCGGATCCTCACCTCGGTGTGACCACAGGGAGGGCTCCACAGCCCTCAGCCACGGGTCCACGCAGCTGCATCGGGGACGGCCGACAGAGACTCTCTCGCGCAGCTGGCAGTTCGTCGCCCTCTCCAGGTCCCGTCAGCGGTAGGCGTCGACCCTGAGAGCGCTCGCGGACTGGCAGAGGCCCCGGGGGAGTGGCGCCGAAAGTGTTCTTCGCTTCGTTCCTGTGGCTTCTGTCGAGTGTCAGAGCTGTGGACTGGCAGGCTGAATCGGGGCCTTCAGTGCTCAACCGGTGGTTTTCACCACCACGAAGAGCGTGGACTGGACGGGGAACCCATGGTGCAGCGCTATCATCGCCGTGCACTTGAGGAGCACCCAAAGGGACATCGTTTGCTCGACGGTGCTGCGGGAGTTCGGATTTGGGAGGGCGCGCGGCGTCCCGCAGACGTGCGGCGACCCCTACCTGATTGAGCGAGGCACGCAACGACGACCTCGCGATGACTTCGCTGCCTGCGGCGGCCGCGGCGGCTGCGGCGCCCCTCCTGGATGCGACGCGACGGGGACCCCTGTAGCGAACGTGATCCTGCCGGCGGCCAGCGACCCTCATTCCGGCCGCTGCAGCCTGTACCCTGTGGGTGTTGTAGTGGCTGTTGTGCCCGCAGGGGGGCCTCATTCCGTGGGGGGCGGTGGGCAACAGGGCAGGCAAGGCCGCGACTCTTGCGCTGTGTGCATTACACAAAACAAGCCCCAAGCGCCCCAAGCAGCACCCTGACCCCGACCATGCCACCCTGTCAGCAAGCAGAGCCCTGCGCGCCGCGTGAAGTGGCCGCTCACGGTGCAGGTATATGTTATCGTGTAGTGTACAGTACAGTACATGAATAGGCGGTCAGCAAGCCTACAGCGGATGGCCAACTCCCAAACACACCGTGGAAAAAACACGACAACGAAACGCCGCCGCGAAACGGAAAAAATGAAGACAGGTGAAACGGAGTCGAATCAATGCACTGGGCGGAGGGCACTCTTGCAGCGCGTCTCCGCATCTGTCCTGTCCCAGCTCAACACCACTCATCAACTGTCGCTCACAACGCCGGCCTCTGGGCATTCGGGTGGCGGGAATGCAGCGGGCGATCCCCGGAATGTGCAGACTGTGTGCTAGCAAGGAGAAAAGCTGAGCCGCGAATAAGCAGAACCGTGTTCAGCAATGCAACCGACGACTGAGACCGAGACCAGAGTTACCAATATGCCAGGGCGAATTATGTCGACCAGACTGTGTGCGTGCGTGCGTGTGTGTTTTAGACCGAGAGCTGCCGTACAACTCCGTCGTCACCACACACGCCAGCCACCATGTCACCTATCATGCCATCACAAAAAGTCGCAACAAAGCTGCCGTCTCATCAATTAACCGATCCAACCGATCCAACCCCGTCGAGTACCTCTTTATCAGCTTTGTCAGCGGCGGCCCACAGCAAAAGCACAAACCCAAAAATCTCAGGACAGTCGTCCACATGTATAGAGGAACGATTGATGGAGCCACAGGGCACAGCGCACCGACCCATCTAGCGATCAGCTAGCGGCAAGTGAAAGCATAACCCCGCAGCAAATCAACACACACGCGTGAGTGCACTCCCTCCCCCCTCCGTAAACCACTCCGGCGCCGCACGCTCCACGCTTAATCATTCCGTCAACGAACCGATCCCACCCACCCACCCAACCCATCCAACCACCCAACCAGCCAGCCAGCCACCTAACCCCCACGCCGCAGCTTCTGAGACACGAACCGAGCCGCGCGGGCGCTACGCAGATTGCTCCGGGTCCATCTCCTCCTCCTCCTCTTCCGGATCCTTCCTCCGAAGCCGACGCGCTGCACTCAACGATGTGGGTGCGCGGACGTGCTCAGACGTGCTCGTCACGTTCACACCCACGACCCCGAAACTGTGCGTGCGGGTTTTCGAGTCACCAAAACACCCACACGCCCGCATGTCCCCACGTGCGCCTCCACTGAGAGGCGTCGGTCCCACACCCACACCCTGGGGTGGGAGCAACCACGCGCTCAGTATGCGGCGGGGCGGGCCAACAGACCCTGGGGCCCCTGCAAGCGCACGACCGTCCGTACGGACGTGTGCCGTGTGTCTGATGAGAAACCCGCACCCCAGAACGCGTGCCGTGTGTGGCGAGGCTGGGGCGGGGGCTGTCTTGTGCTGGTGCAGATACGGGCCTCAGACGGCGACCCGCCCTTGTACGCATATACTTATATTTATGAATGGGACCAAAAGTCACATGCGACTGTGTGTGTGTGTGTGTGGCGTAGCGAGGAACCCGACCGACCCAAACCAGCTTCCAAGATACTCACCATAATAAACTGCGAATGAAAGTGCACCAAACCAACAACGGCCGCGCCACCAACGGTCTGGCATGCAAACAAAGGCAAGACCCGACATAAGGCAGTGACCCGACAAAAGGCAGTGACCCGAAGCGCATTGTGTGTACGTGTGCGCCAAGGTATGTTGTGTACGTGTGCGCCAAGAGGCAGGTGTGGAGAGATGAGGGAAGCCGAGCCGGCGACCCGCCAGCCCCTCGGCGGCACCTCAAACCCCACCGGCAGCGGAGCAAACACTGCGCAGTCAGCCCCCCATCCCCACACACTTTGGCTGTCACCGATGACCCCCAGGGTCCGCTGTAACATCCTTAATAATACCGTAATAACAATACACACACAGCGATGGGTTTCTCATTTTACACACACACAAGTTTTTCCTCGCAGGTTCTATGGTAAGTATATTGCCACCTGGGATCGGGCGGGCGGGCGGGTTGCAATTCTAAACACACACGCATACATACACACACAGATTGTCGAGCTGGACACCTCTTCTCGCCGCTCAGTTTTCTTGTACACGCACAGCGCGCTGGCCTGGAAGTCATCCGGGGCGGAGATGCCCTACCCTGGCGACGCCTGCCTGCGCCCCCTCCTCATCCGTAAAACCCGAAAACCACCACATTATTACATATCAAAATATATAATATACCTTCTACGTAAGTGCATAATGACGAGCCCGCCCGACCCAAACCAAGGACCAAAACACATATGTGGTACACCAGCATGCGTGACGATTCCCTTCACATGTCGTACCATGTCGTACCAAGACGTGACCCCCCATTCTCACGGGGAGCCTGGGGAAAGGCAGGCAGGCAGGCAGACAGACAGACGGACAGACAGACAGTCAGTCAGGCGGACCCACAAAACACCCAACACCACGAGACCCCAACGTACGTAATTCACCCTCAAATCCAACCAACAAACAGCCAACCAGTCAGCCACCCACCCAACCGGTCAACCAACCAACAACCAACCACACACGCAGGAGCGCGCACGAAACGCACGTCGGCGCCCGGATGCAGTACAGTACCCGGTGGATGCATCGATCGCCGATCCCTTTCGAGCCCCAGGGAGGGGAGGACCGCGCGCAGCGCCGTACACGGTACCGTACACGAAAGACCCTTCAGCATTGCCTGACAACCAAACCGAGGCGCCCAGTCGCGGCTCACACAGGCAGCGCCTCAGCACCACTCGGCGGAGACGACCCCGATCCCGACCCGGATCCGGATCCGGAGCAGGAGCAGCGGCTGGTGTTGATGCTGCTGCAGCGGCTGAGATCCGGGACGCCCTCCCGAGCCCCCCGGCCGCCCTTGACCTCGCCCGCGCTGCCGTCGTCCGTGCCGCCGCCGCCGCCGTCGGCGCCGCCGCAGGCGGCGGCGGCGGGCAGGATGGCAGCAGCCGGCCCGCGGGCAGACGACGCCGGGGCACGCGCGGCAAGCGCGGCGGCGGCAGCGGCAGCCGTTGCTTCCGGAGGGTCCAATGCTGCGGTCGTGGACGCGATTTGAGGCAGCGGAGGCGGCGGCAGTGCTGGCAGCCTCAGGGCGGCGGTGGCGCCGCTGTGGTGGCCATCCAGAGCACCGGCCGCTGCCGCCGCCTCTGTGGCGGCCGAGGGAGCACGCGTGGTGTGAGCACCCGTGCAATCCCCACGAGTCACCTGTACGGCGACTCCCGTACGGCAGCTAAAGGAGGACGCAGGCGCCGCCGCTGCCGCCGCCGCTGCTGGCGGCAAGGAGGCGGCGGCGCCAGGGCGACCCTGGCGGCGGCCGCGGGGCCGACCTCGTCCGCGGGCTGACGGCGACGGCGACGGCGATGACGGCGACAGCTCTGACGTGCCGACGCTGTCGTCACCGCCACCGATGCGCATACCGGCCGCGGCCGGTAGATCGGTGCGCCAGTCACAGCCGTACATTAGGGCCGCCGCCGCCGGCCCCGCCGCGCCCGTGTCTGCTGGCGGCACCGGTCTTAGAAGTTCAGACACCAGCCCCCGGGTCTTGATCTGCGGCCCCAGCCCCAGCCCCAGCCCCGGCCCCGGCCCCGGTCCCTCACATAACCGGGAGGTCACCTCGGGCAGGTACGGGCTGGCGGCGGCCGACGGCTGCGCCGCGGTGCCCGTCGGGCTCAACCCCTGGAACGAGGAGGCGGCGGCGAACCCCGCGCCGAAACCCGCGAATGAGGAGGTGCCGGAGGCGGCGGCGGCGCCGCCGAGGCAGGCGTTGCTGCGAGCACCTGGCGCCCATGCTGCTGCGGGGAGGGATGCCGCCACGTCCGGCGGCGATGGCGGCGGTGGCGCCACCGCCGGCGGCCCCGCAAACACCCGCAGCATCCCCTGTGGTTGCCGCCAGGTCAGCACCTGCGGCTGCGGCTGTGGCTGCGGCCGCGGCTGTGGTTGCGGCCGTGGCTGCACTTCGTGTGCCCCCGCATGTGGTACGATACCGCAGGGGTATCCACGGCGGGTGGTGACGCTGACGCCACCGCGGGGGGACACGCTGGCGGCGGGGCTGAGGAGCGGCGTTGCGGGGGGAGTCGCGGGACCGGCAGTCTGCGCCACCGACCGAGACGAAGGCGACCGGGCCGCACGCCTGTCGGGCTGCCGAGCGGATTCGGACGGCGGAACGCGAGGGAGAGAGATCTGGGCCGGGTGCTGCGGCTGCGGGGCCCTGGCCCCCGAGGCGCTGCCGGAGGCGCAGCCGGCCGCGGAGGGAGAGCCAACCTTCTTAGGCTCCCGACCGTCCGCTGCCTCGCGTCGTGCCTTTTTCCGGCGTTCATCCAGGCTTTGAAGCGCAGCGTGGATGAGATTCTCCATGCCTTGCGCCTGCACATATAGGCAGTACGATTGTTGCGGCATATGCCGGAATCGTGCGGTCGCCGGTGGGACGCGATGAGCTCAAAATGACCGGATAATTCCGATGCTTAAGCGCTGAACAAAGAGGAACCGGAAAGGGAGCGCTATGAGAAGCGAACCTTTACCTGAGCAAGGAGTCCGTCGAGGTGACTGAACATCACCTTCGACATGGCCATTTGGTGCTCAACACGCATGAGCAAGACCTGCATTATGGCTGCGCTCTCTGGGTGCGCGCGCTTGAGGCCAGCCTTGGGGCCAGCACAAGCAGTCGCGACCAACCCGGTCGTTGACTCTTCCCTGATGTAAAAATGCGCGCGATTTTCAGGCATAATCGCTCAAATTTTCCAAAACTGCAAATAAACGTCGACATTGCTTCTTGGGTTGGTACTTACAAATGAATAACATCTCCTTCCTCTGCGCGCTCCATGAGCAGTGCGCGTCGTCACTAACCTGCAGACGGGAATATTCTGCAGTTGCGATACATGCACAGCCCAGCGGCAGGGCCCCCTCTAAGCTGTCTAAAAGGAGCTACTCTGCAGGAATATTTTATTTGTCTGTAAATGCAGGAGGTAAACGCTGCAACAATCTCTGCCCTCAGGCCAGGACGCCAGCTTGTAATGCGAAGCACGTGATGTACGGACGTCGCTCGCTGCGGCTGGGGCTCTGAAGCGACTCAACAGCACTGGTCATTATCCTTCATGTGACTTATACTGCATTATTCTTCGCAGGAAATAGTGGAAGCATACCTTTCGACTGCACGTACACCTCGTTGAACTTTCGACTGGACGTACACGTACACAACTTCCCAGCGGAACGAGATATCTGAGAGGGATTCAGAAGCGTTCAGATTATGATTATCAGCAAATTTCACTAAATACACCGTGTCCTGAACGTACGGCCGTTATGACCAAGCTATGTGCTGAGATGGGCCATACCTTGTGAAAAGCTGGACCGGCAAATAGTGTCCTGAGCAGCCCCGTCCCCGGAGGCCAAAGCACCGCGGTAACTTCAGTGTCCCAACTGCCTGACCTAAATCGAGACAACACCCGACCCACATCACCCGACCCAAATGGCAACACGTCCCGCACCGCGGTGTCTGGAGGGCGCCGTGTTGCAACTGTGAGCGCAATCAGTCCAGCGAGCCAAACACGTAAGGCGACCCAAACCTGGCTGAGGCGATGAAAACCAGCAGACACGGGCCGGGCGCGAGGGCCCCATCCATTTCCTCCCGAATGACCCGAACTCGACTAGGCTTCCACGCATCTCCCCCCCCTCCGGCCGCACCTCCCGTCGATGCCTTTCGTCGGTCTGCGGACCGACCAAGCAGCTCCTGGCCATGTAGCCGGAACGGACTTCCAGTGGACTTTCCGAAGGCGGCAACACGGCACAAACTTCCCGCAATACATCCGACCGCCGCTCTGCGCGCTTGCGGGAGCGAGGGGCACACCCCCTCCCGCCCAGTCCGAAGGGCGAACCGCGGAAGCACACACACACACACACACACACACACACACACACACACACACACACACACACACACACACACACACACACACACACACACACACACACACACACACGCGGGCTGTGGGGCTCCACCCCGTCAGCCGCCCGGTGACTCCCCTCTCGAGCTCTCGCCTCTCCGCCTCCCCGCGCACGGTCGCATGGGCTGTGCGGCTGTGCGGCCGCCCAGTGTTGAGAAGGGACGCGTCCCACCCTCCCGCGCCCCGCCCGGCCAGCGCCCCCCTGCTGAACACACAACCGCCGCCCTCAACTCCTCTTTGGTAATCAAATCAAACATACGGCACTGAAGGAGTCACACGCAGCGCAGGCAGGCTACTTCTGGACTAGCCTTCAATCTGCAGGCAACGACTCCGGCAACTGGGCAGCTGAGTCGAGGCAGCGTGATAGCCCACTGTCGCGCCAGCGCCCGAATATATCGCTGGCACCGAGTCGGGGCTCCCCGCGTCGACGTTGTCCCCTCTGTCGCGCCGTGGCTGAAAGCAGTAAGGAAAACACAAACCCCGGGCGCGTGCCGGTGGCACCTCATGTGCCGTGGTACGGCACCTGAACGTGCCTCAACGACCTGTACGGCGGCATGCATGTCCGGTTCATATTCGGAGGTTATTCGGGATGTGCTTCCGTCTGCACGCACACCCACACACACACCCGCCCGTGCCGACACCACCAAGAAAATCCAGGCTTCCAGAGGCCAGCCTTCCTCTTGGGAAGCCGTAGCACCTGCTTGCTGCGCGAAAGAGGCGGGCAGCGCAGGCTGCGGAGGGCAAAGGCTGGACCAAACAACCAACCAGCCAACAACCAACCAACCAGCCAACCAACACAAAAACGTACTGTATACAGTGGGACCTAAACAATCCCGTCCGTTGCAGCAGCAAAAGGTGGTTCCGGGTGCGCTGCTGCTTCAGATGCAGCGCGGTACCAGTCGAGTCCGCTTAAACATCATCGGGCCGCTAGTCGCACGGTCACACCGACCATGCAGCCCAAAACAACATAGAAGAACAACAAACGTTGAAGGGAGAGCGCACGGAGACCACAAACAAACAAGTGAACAAAGCAACAAGGAATGCAAGCACGTAGTCAACACCACCCGAGCACTGCCATGGGCACTGGCATGGGTGTAAACCGGGCCGGTCGCCCCCTCAGCCGCGTGCTCGGTAAGTCCAGCGAGAAAAGCCCGGCGACAGGCGCCTTGACATGAAAGACCCACGGGGACATCGTAATCCATCAGACGGCATATATCACACACACTGTGGCTGCTGCCGCTGCTGCTGCTGCTTTGCCTGCAGACATCCGCACGCACGCTATGGGGGAAAGCAACGCAATGCCGTCGACGTGCGGAGAAAAACCTGACACGTGTCTCTGTCTCTGTGTCTGTCTCTGTGTCTGTGCGTGCTTAGGAAAAGGAACCCGCCCGACCCAAACCAGTCTGTGCGTGCCGATGTCTGCGTCTCGGTGAGTCTGTGTGTGCGTCTGCGAACAGTGTCTGCCACCCATCAGCCCGACAGACTTCCCTGGAGCGAGTCCACCGGGTCCCACCCCCATCCCCCGGCTTTGATATGCGCCGTACAATCGGCAGTAGTACGAAACCCCATCGCCGCTCCCCATTCGGCCCCGCGCCCAGGCGCCGAAACCAACGGCTTACGAAATACCCCACAAGACCCTTAAAACACAACAGTGGGTTCGCGCACCAGAGCGGCGCTACACATAGCCACCACATACACAGCCATACACGCAGCCGTACACGACCATACACAGGCACACACAAACACACAGCCATACACACGGGCACATGCAACGTTGCAAGCACAAACAACCAACACACGGCTGCACGCCGAGTTCGAAGGTCGGTCCTGTCGCAGGTGTCGTTCTCAGCACCAGACAAGGCGGGTCGCGGGTTGCACAGCCGTGAATTCGCCGGCCAACGAATTCATCGGGACCTCCAACGATTGGCGGTGCGGCCTCTAGAAATGCAGTCAGTCGAGCAGCACCGACCAGTCACTACAACTATGACAAGCAAGCGAGCAAGATGCAACGTAAAACACAGCCTTGGTACTACGCAAGGACGATCTGACATTGACAACGATCACGGCAACGAGTGACAAACACAACGACAACGGCAACTACCAACAAACCCTGCGAGTGGGCGTGTCCAAAATCACACACGCTGCGTCACGGCCAACACGTGGGCCAAGGACACACACACACACACACACGCGCATCGCCCACAGGTATCGTGACCTGTGCGACGCATGCATGGTCAGGAGTGGTGTGGTGCCGCCCGCGCCCATCTTGCGCCGAAACCCACCTGTACGACATATCTCTGTACGGCAACAGCCCCATCCGAGTGCAGTTCCCCCCTCCACGAGGACCCGACCGTCATCTGATACCCTCAACACCTTACGCCCCCGTCATACGGCTTCAGCCATCCCACCAGCCCACCCAGGCAGACAAGACACAAGCACCACGCGTCCAAACTGCTGTGGTACCTGGTACGGTATGGTAAGGTACGGCAGCGTCGTACGTTCGGTTACGGTACAAGCATGCGCCCCACGGACCAAGCGTGTCACTTGGCATAAAATATACGACTCCGAGGGGCGGCCGGGCGTGCCAGCCAAGGTGCGGCGCGCATTTCCGTAGCACACCACCCTAACCACCAACGACCAACGTAAAACGGCACGGTTGACTGGCTGCACCAAGTATTGCGAGCGGTACGTATCATCGTATATTGGGTATATTGGGTATATTGGGTATATTGGGTATATTGGGTGTATTGGGTGTATTGGGTGTATTGGGTGTATCAAAACCTATACAGTGGCCATCCCGCCGTTCCAGGCACCGGTAGGCGCAGCGCTTCCGCTTGGAGTGGCCATCCCATGCGAGGCAAGCCACGAGAGACCAAATCGAGTGCATGCAGGTGGCCCCCGCCGGCCTCTGCGCCGCTTCAGCTGACAGAGGGCACAAGCCAGCCGGCCAGCCGGCTCTTTCCGACTGCGGGACCGCCTGCAGGGACCACCACGCGCCTCGGCAGATCGGTGGGTAAAAGCACCATCCACACACTTCCACGGACCACGAGTTCCGGGGTCGGGGACACCGCTGCTGCAGGTCTCGTTATTGCTACACATCCGCATCCACACCCACACCTACGTCCACATTCACATTCACATTCACACCCACGTCCACCCCAACGCTTATGTGCGGCGCTGACGCGCGCCAAGCGAGACGAGGCCGGGCCGGGCATCTGCGGCGTCCGCCCAGCATCTGGTGCCTGCTGTGTCGTACGGTACGGCGTCCCGTACCACTTCAGCACAGGACATGGGCGCCGTGTGGGCCGGCCCACGGGTCTGACGAGACAGCACAGATTCCGGGTCCCACACACGCGGGGGAAACGGCTGTGGCCGCTGTCCCCGCCGCCGATGGCGCGCCGCAGCGCAGCCGCGAAGACGAC
Source organism: Eudorina sp. 2006-703-Eu-15 (assembly GCA_003117195.1). Taxonomy (NCBI): domain Eukaryota; kingdom Viridiplantae; phylum Chlorophyta; class Chlorophyceae; order Chlamydomonadales; family Volvocaceae; genus Eudorina; species Eudorina sp. 2006-703-Eu-15. The sequence goes on along the minus strand of BDSI01000146.1, from coordinate 144,950 downwards.
GACGCTGCGTGACCAAGTCGAGCGCTATACCGGGCACAGCATCCGTAGATCGCATCGGGGCTGTAGCAGCATCCTTACGACACGCCAGTTGGGGGCTTTCGCGGCAGTAGTCCGTCCGTGCACACCTTCCGAGGCGGGCTACTGCTCCCGCCACTGCTACTGCCGCCGCCGCTGCAGTTTTCTCCCGACAGCATCGTGACCCATAACCACGAGGCCGCCGCCGCCGCCGACAGCGGCGGCGGAAGGCGGATCCGGTGCGGCGCGCTTGCGGCCCGCGCACAGCGCTGCTGCCGCGGCAGAAAAGCCGGCGGGCAGCGCCGGCCAGCCGCCGCCGCCGCCGCCGTCCAACCTCGCCACATCACCACTGCCGATGCCAGCCATCATCACTGCCGCAAAGCCCGTCGGCGCGACCCAGGGGGCATCTGCGGCCGGCAACTCTGACACCGCCGCCATCCCGGCGGTGGCATTATGCGGCCGCAGCGGCGGCTCTGGGCCCAGCGGCAGCCCCGCGAATTGCGGGAGCCGGTCGGCGGCATACCCATCCAGGAGCTCAGTACGGCAGCTGGCCGGCAAGGACCCGAGGCGCTGCTGCATCATCACGCCTTCCTGAAGCTGGGTCTGCAGAAGCTGCCCAGGCAGGCCCAGTCCGCGAGCCTCGACGCGTGACGGCAGCGCCGGTGCCGGCGCCGGCGCCGGTGCAAACGCCGGTGCCGCAGGACTGTACGGCAATAATGATGTCGCGGCCCTGCGGCCGCCGCCCGACACCCGCTTCCTTGAGCCCGACCGTACGGCGCTGGGACTGGGATGCTGCGGCAGCGGCGGTAGCAGCAGTGGCGGCAGCCCCGTGACGGCATCCAAGCAGACGGCCGGGCTCCGGTTTGTGAACCGGTCTTCGTCCATTGGGCTGGGACCCAGGCAGCCGCTGTCCGCTTGGAGCAGGCCCGCCGCATCCCCGATGCTGCCGCCGCCGGGCGACCCCGCCTCCCGGGGCCACGTACCCGGCGGCGTCGGCTGCCGGCGCGGCTGGCTCCCGGCGCCAGCCGAAGCTGATGGTTCGACGGAGTGCGTAGTGAACTGGGCTGCCGTACAATCCGTGTGGCGCGGCCGCCCAGCCGTCAGCGCGTGGGCCGCCGGCATCAGCCCGCTGGCGCTAGCGCGGTCAACCGGGACGGCAAAGCCCCGAGGGCTGTGGTCCGCGGCGGCGGCGAGTGTGGGCGGCAGCGGCAGCGGCAGCGGCCGCTGCGGGGACCATGACGACGGCGGGGCCGGCGGCGGCGGTGGGGCCGGCGGCGGCGGCGGCGCGCCGCTGCCCTTGATGTTGCAGAGCGCCGTCTCGATGATCGCCCTCAGGGTGGTGGCCTGATCCGCGACAATGAAGGAGAGGCGAAAGCAACAAACAGGACATGGGGTTCGGACATGGCCGACGCGACACAGCGACGGCAGCGGCGGCAGCGGCGGCAAGAGCCATCGACCCGTCGCACCGGCAGGGTGTGCAGTTCGCGTTTGTGATGTAAACACCGGTTACAGAATTTGCACCAGACCCCGCAGGGAGGGTTGCATGGTAAGTAGCGAAACAAACCGCCTGAGGGTTGCGTGTGTCTGCTTCCTACAGTAGACCCGTAGCCAAGTCTTTCATGGGGGCACTGCGAGCAGCCGGAGGAGAGGCCGTCCCGACCAGAGAGCGGCCGACAGAGGGCCGCTGGTGGGAGGGTATCCCTTATACACGGTGCGCCGGTCCACTGTGGACCTCCGGTGACGCACCGATGACCCATCCCTCTGTGGAACCCGTTCTGACATTTTCATTCATCAAGATCATCAAGAAAAAAAACCCAAATCACAGGCAGGCAGAATCAAAGTCCACATGTCTCCGCGCGCCAGGGATTCTGAAGCCGTGCCGTGGGACGTCAATCTCCAGCTTTAGTCCGGGACCTTTTCGCCATCACAGGGCCGTCACAAACAGCGTGGCATGAAGTGACTTCATCGCGCGACTCTCCAATCACAGATCACGATCAAGGTCGAGCGCGCCGAGTCGCTGCTAGTTCGATTGTGGCAGGTTCTTCTGACAAAGGCGATGAAGCATGCCGGCGTCCGTGGCTGCGCGCGGGTCCGCACCTACCGGACGCAACGGTTACCCGCTCGTATGCCAACCGCCACGCGCCGGCGGAGCCTCTCCGCCGCAAACAATTTGGGCTGCGTAATTTAGTACCTCACCTGCGATAGCATGACCTGCAGACGTTGAATCATGGCCTGGTTGATCATGAGCTGCTCGCGGTGGAACTTAACCAGATTCGCCACAACAACGGCGGAGCGCGACACAGGCAGCGCCCCAGATGTATCAGGATGGCGATGCAGCTGCTCCATGGCGCCGCATTCATCTCCTTGCAATGATTCTAGCTCCATTCCCAGAACGTTCTCGTCACTGTTGGCACTGCACAAGTGCTCTATCGTGACGCTGCGGCATGACGTAGTGACTCAGCGGTCCTACAACCCACACTTTCTGATGGTCTGCTCGCAGATGCTAACGCAAGAATGTAGTTTTCGTATGGCTGACGCAGTCAGGTCGACTCTGTCATGCTTGTAATCCCACGCCAGTGCGTCAAGCTGCAGCAAGGAGTACCCGGTGCGGTTCGCAGTTCGCCAGCCTCCTACCACGGAAACGTATTGACAAGGACAAACTCAATGGTCTTGTCTCCAGGCTGCCGCCGCCCGGCTGGTGGTCAGGCAAGAGCTGTCTGCCATCTTAGGATGGTACCTAAGATAACTCATAAGTGGCCGCTTACGCGGAAGTAGATCATAAAATTACAACGAAAAATTATTGTCTGTCTTATGCACATATTTGCCTGCAGCTTGGGGCTTTCTTCGAGAAATGAGATCGTACGGGTTGTGCTGTCGTTTGCACGTCGCATCGTGTTGCGGGTCAAATGTAAAGAGTGCAACATAAAAACGTTAAATCTGCCCCGACTATGAATTAGCCCTAAGCTCAACATGCCTCCTGCAGTGACGAGTCGTTAGTCGTGATTCAAGTAGTAATCACCGTTACAGATCGATTTAAAAATATCGGTTGGCACCAACATGCTTTCAAGGTTTTTATTTAACTCTTTCTTTATAAATTCGTGTTTCCAGCTCGGCGGTTCATGAGCCTCTTGGCTCGTCTGGGCCGTACATCAAGCTTGTAACACAAAAACGTCAAAAAGAACGGCGCAACTACAGTTTGAACTCAACGCAACACATTACAACACTTTGAGAAGGTTTCTACGTGGTATGTGCCAACCTGAGTACCTGACAGCAGTCGAGGCCAACCGACAACGAAGTCGACGACAGACCAACCAATTTCACGATTTTTACACGTGACTCTGATCGATTTAATTATGCAACATGATCAATGCGGTGTAAATGATGCGGTCGAACAAACGCTTAGCAGATGAGTGAATAATGGACCCGTAGGGGTCTTTTATGACAGCGGCAACTTTGTGTTAATACCTGACTATTGCTCAGGTCGATCTCACACACCTTCCAAGGAATGTGCAGGGCCGCAAAGCTGAGTGCTGAGTCAACCGAGGTGTGCTGAGAACCGTGGCGCGTGCATCATACCTGATAGGACATCAACATTCTGTACCCTTCACAGCCACCCGACCGTGTCCCTCTTCCAGACTGAGTGCTAAGCTGAGTGGTCACGTGGTGGGGACGTGCGGATCTGTGCGGATTTGGGGTAAAAAAGAAACAGCCCAGACACACCCAGCCCGGACCGGATTTGGGGCGAGCAATGTTGCATGGGTATTGTGGGCACGCCCTCGACACGCTACAACAGCCGGCCGCGGTCACAATCTCGCACCTTCACCTTTGTCACAGACTCGCGCCGCCTAGCGTCCCGCTGCCCGCTGCTTACGTCCCAGACACACCTCGGCTTGTACCACACACATGCGAATCGCGATCGGGCTGGCGCGATACGTGTGACGTTTGCGAGACGTGGCGCATAAGCGTGCAGCCTCAAACCATCCTTTTTATCTGGGTTTCCTTGGAGTATGCCATAACACCGTAGGAGAGCCCGATGAGCTTCCCCACCCTGGACGTTATGCGTGTTAACCGTCTGTGGTTGCATACATCTGGGCATCCGCTGCCATGCATCCGGCACCGCTTGTAAGCTCTACCAAGCCAGCCCGTGTGACAGCCTTGAGCTGCTTGCGCTGCGCTCAAGTGCGCACCAGCAGCGGGCTGATGGGGATGAACACGCGATATGCCTGGCTTCATATCAGACTGTGTACTTACTTTACCATGTCTGTCTGTTAGGGATGACAGTTGACAGAATCTGTCGTGCGCCTCGTTGCGAGTGCCACTGCTCTGCTGGGCCTGGCTGGGCCGGCTCGGCGTAACATATCAACCACGCTCCCTCCCCCAGACGCAGCTCCAGCCCACAGCAAGAGCAACACTAGACGGGCGACTACAGCCCGAGGTCCTTGAGTGCAACTCAATCCCCGGCCCACGCGAGCTGAAAGGCATCCGACATCTTTTACGACACTTTTAAGAGGACATCGCAACTCCTGTCGCTAGGCAAGAGGGCGCTCGCATCCTGCCGTACATGAGGAGACAGGACCAGCAGGTTTATTTGTCGAATGAAGTCGCGCCAGGACGCTAATTGACTACCGCAGAAAGTCATTGTGTTCAGCCCCTACCATCCTCCCCAGTTGCCTCAGTTCCATACCCGCCGTGCTCTGCGACTGCTGCGAATATGAACCGCGGTTGTCCTTCCCGCTGGTACTGTAACTGTTACCGCTGCTGCTGCCGCTGCTGCCACTGCGCAAGCTCCCGCCGTTGCAAACAAAGCCAATGGCTGAGCAATCCACCTCACGGTCCGACAGGCCAATGACGCCGATGTCAAGGTCCATCAACTGCCATCCGGGGGGACCGTTCAAGAGCGTTACACGACCACGAACACCCTACCGTACCGTAAAACACAAGCTGATGCGCGTCAGGCGCATACGATACATATACTGTGGTGCATGCTACGTGGCTGACCCGCCCGCAGGCATGTTCTCACGCGATCCGCTGACAGAGTGGGACGATGTGAACTCCGATGCCACTGTTATTTGAATGGAGACTGCGCAAACCGCAAGCCAGCCGCCTGAAACAAATTGGCATGGGTCCACCATGTCAGGCTCGGGGAATGAGCGCGAATCATGTTCCATGAGTTGGGCATGGCGCCATGGCCACACACGCAAATTGACGTATCGGGACTGACGTTGCTCCCTGGTCGTGTTGGGGATGCACGCAGCCACTTGCCCACAGAGGGACACGGATCGGGGCCGCTGCCTTGCGTCTTGACAAGACTGGGGCCTTTGCCTTCCTGAGCTTGTCCAAACGTAGCGTTTGGGTGCACTTGAGGCGAGTGTATGACCTGGCGACTCACGCAGCGAGGGTTCAAGGGGCTGCATGTGGCCCCCCGGTAGTCAGGTGCCCGGGTAGGCATCCAGGTAGGCAACAACGCGAAGCCCTGCACAGCATACTGGGGGCTTTTGTGCGCGATGTGCGCTCGTTCTAAGGATAATGCCTTTGCGATCGACTTTGTGTGTTTGCGAGTGCAAGTGCGCAAGCCTTGCGGATTTTGGCGGGCATCCGTACAATAATTCCCAAAAACGTTGCGCCCTCAGGCAGAACCGCTAGCACGAATCATAACGGCAACGATTCTGTTGTGTAACCCTTTGACAAAATGACTTGGGCCCTTTTGCAGTCACACAAAACTTTGCATCTTTTAGTCTAATGGCACGTTTCGGTCCCCGAAAGCGCCGGCACAGCGTTGACTCCTTACAAGATACATAAACGAATATATCTCAAGTGCGGTCAGCGCATGTTAGCTTAGCATTCGCCTATCGGTTCAACAGGGGTTAGATATTGCACCTTGCGCTTCTTTCTCCGACAACTTTGTGCTTGTATCATCGATTTCAATTTATTGCCTCAGCAGCTGGAGTTGGGGCGGCTGCCGGGGCATGGCGTGACTTGCCGCCCCACCAGCTTTAGCTGACCGAGCTGACGGCAAAGCAATGTCAGCAAGCGCTGACCAGAAGCAAAAGGAGGATGCTTTGCTGGAGCGGGCGGCCACGCTGAAGGTATGACTTTCAAAGACAGCTCGGGTCGGCGTGCTGAACACCCGACAGCTGCGCGAGCGACGATCCATTTTGTGCATGCCGTGCACAAAACTGCACTTACGAACGAATTTATGCGGATAGGTGCAATGGAAGTCGCTGGCAGCAGCGTTCAACTTTCCTTGCGAGGAGCCGAAGCAGCCAGCGACACACTGGGACTATGTGCTTCGCGAGGCCCAATGGCTGGCGGAGGACTTCATGCAGGTATGTACGCAGCCTTCACGGCCAGGGGTAAAACATAATGGCTTGGTCCAGAGCTCCCAAGCACGCGGAGGGTTGGTCAGGCTTAGCCGTTGAGGCAGGTGGGTTACTGCGATGCCGACACGTTGCAGACTAGTTCCCGACACGCGCACGCAAAGAGATCATCTTGGAAAGGAAGACCTTGACGAGGCGGACGTCCCCAAGTGGCTTTATGTAGCCTCTGGAACCATTCATATCCGTGCGCTGTCCAGCCTTGCCGCCCTGCGGGTCCTTCCGTACGGTTGAGTGTCGTTCCGTATTCAGACTGAGCGTTGTGACACAAGGCGCAATATGCTTACGGTCGTGAGCAACTCTTACACTGTGGACTACTTCAGTAGTACAACAGAAGCACAGCGACGTTAGACAGCTTGGTAAAGCTCATGGCGTTGCACCCCATCTGGGCCCACAGGAGCGGTTGTGGAAGCAGGCCGCTGCGATTCGGATAGCCCATGACGCCGCCAAGTTTGATCGGACCAAGCTGAGGGTACGTCTGGAAGCATGGCCGTTTCTGCCTATGTAACTGGGGCAGCAGGCATGGGCGTACTTATTTTCAACGAAGGAAATGCATTTGACGAGGGCCTCTTCAATAGACAACCCATCAGCGGCCGTTGGCATGCATGGTATCCAGTCACAGCTGGGCGTCTGGTATCCATAGGTTCCTTGGGACATGATGGGCGCTTGCGCACCAGTGTGACGCCGATTCGCTGTTGGCACTAGGCCCTCACGACTTCTGTCCATTCGTTCCCGCTGTGCAGCATGTCGAGACCAAGGTCGTCCTTGAATGCGCCTTGGAGGAACTGGGTCGTGTTAAAGGGGCCCTGGCAGATGGGGCGGACGGCCGGACGAAACGGCTCGCCAACGGGGCCACAGATGCCGGTGGGTGCGGGTCGAGGCCATACGGTCTGGTCTTTAGTTCCGCGACCGTGTGTTCAATGAGAAGCCGACCCAGAACCGCACAGGCCCGGATACTTGCCAAAATCTGCGATTTAATTACCATTGGCAACACAACAGGACAAACAGGACGGCCGTGTGTTTGAATGACCCTGGGTTTGTTGCAGGCGTACGGATAGGACGGAACGGTAGCGGTCCAGCCCAACAAACCCTTGCAGCTGTTAACGGAGCCGTCGTGTTCCCATATTCCTTGAGCCTAGCCGTGTTACAGCATCTCTTACAGTCTCGCATGATCCCGCCCTGTCGGCGTCGTTGTGGCTGCGCAGGCCCCACCGCCCCTTCCACCCCGGACCGGGATGCGGAGCTGCCGGGGCTGCCGCTGTGCGACCACCTCACATACGTGGTTCTCACCTCAGCAGAGGAGCTCATGGAAGCGGTGGTGCAGCAACTCGAGGTGGGTGAACTGGTTGACGAGCCGGGTCGTGACATATGAGAATAAGAAACGAACAGCGCGGGCACGTGCGGCGGAATGTAAGGGCAGTGGTGGGAGGAAACCCTGGAACGCAAATAGGAACGTTACCGTAATCCTGTGAGTGTGTGTGGGTGGGGGTGGGGGGTGAGCTGCTTCACGGTCGGCATGGCTTGCAGGAGACATGAGTTAGATGAGGAGAGACAAGCACGGAGCAAATCCCAAACCACCAGCCCCATGGCACATACTTAACGGCAGGGGTGGATGGGAAGCGCTCGCAGGACGATCGGACATTGCAACCCCTGCGACGCAACAACCTTTTTTGCCATGCATTATTCCCCGCGGGTCACTCCTTGACCGCACATCCATGTCCGCAGGAGGAGGACGTCGCACGGCTAGCGGCGTACGCTGAGCTGGTCTCGGATTACAAAGCGGCATACGATGCGGCGCAGTACGCACGATCATCAACGGCGGTGAGTAGCGCCACGGCGCGGACGGGTATGGGTCGGCCAGTTGCGCTGCGCCGATCGTCTTGGTCGGGTCGTCTCGATTCTGGCCGTGCGTGCGCACGCCCCTGGCGTGGAAGCGACACAGCGATTGCTTCGCCCGACCCTGGCGTGGGGGGGGCACTAGGATCGCTTTGGACGCCGCACACACCCGGGTTCGGCGTGATGCGGGGCACGCAGGGCACATGCGCATCGGGCGCCTCATACCTTGCACGTCGGGACTGTATGAACGGTCCGCACTGCTTGGCTGCGCGGCTCTGCAAGTTTGGGGGATAATCGGGTTGTACGCCGTGCCGTTGTGTCTTAGAAGGCCGCTTCTCTTGCCACGCCCACGCCCGTGAACGTACTCGTGCCGCCGCCCGCCGACAGCTTTCCGATGGCGAGGACATGCCCATTGGGCGCAAGTTCCCGCTAGCGGGCATCAAAAAGGGCACCGGCGCGCGGCCGAAGCTGGCGCTGCCGGCCGACGACACGGACTCGCTGGGCGAGGCGAGCCCGGCGCCGCCGCATCACGGCCGGGCAGCAGCGGCGGGCGCTGCTGCGCGGCGCGTTGGATCTGCGGGTACGTGGGCGACAGCGAGAGGGACCCAGACACACCAGTCCGGGCCTGGGTGGTTATGGGTGGGCTTCTACTTAAACACACCAGTCCGGGGACAAACACTTGGGCGTAAACATGGGGGTCTTAGCCCGTTCATGGCTGCACCGCACCTTCCCTTCAGTCGCGTGCTACACAGACAATTTGCAGGCCATCGCTACTCCAAGGGATTAAATGACTTTTCGCCACTGTTTCTGATTGGGCGCATGGGCGCTCGCCTAATGGCGTCCAGGTGATGATATGTTTAAGGATGTGGAGTCCCCTTCAAAAGGACGCGGGGCTTGGGCCAGGAAACCGACGCGGACAGCGGCCGCGCTTAGAACAATTCAGCTCCGGGGCGGGCCGCTCCTGTGTGGCCTTTTGTGCACTGCCAAGACACCGAAGCCCACCTGCCCTGCCCCACCGCCGCTCCTGCTGCTCGCTGTTTGTCTTCTTGCCTTCACGTGGGTGATGCCGACTGGATCTGCCCGTGTGCCGCCCTTGTCAATGCAGCCGCGGCGGCACATCGCGCGGCTGCCGCGGCCGCGGACGACGACGTGCACCCCAGCAAGCGGAAGCGCAAGCAAACCCGGGATTTCGAGGACGACGATGCCGTCGTGGCGCCAGGCCCTGTCAACAAGGTAAGGGGCCCCGTGGTGTCTTTGAGTGCATGGAAGTCGGACTTCAGGGGCGAACAGTCTGTGCCCACTCAGCACCTGCACCACGAAAGAGGGAAACTAGGAGATGAGCAGCATTTCTCAAACCGGATGGTGGCTTCGGAGTCGAGGCGAGCCGCGCAACCCGTGTTTGTTCCGGCCGGTCGGTGCAGGGCTTGAAACTGAAAACGGCGGCGGGCATCAAAGATGACAAGGTAGGCGGTGCCGACACGGGGTTGCCCTTGCCTACTGAGACTCGGGATGCACGTAGACAGATGGTTGTGTGGTGTGGTGTGGTGTGGTTGAGCCCTGGCCTTCCATGCTGGGGCCGGGCGCGTTTTGTTTGAGCCAAGCGTATAGCCCGATGCAGTCCTCACCAAACAGCGAAAAGGGACATGCCAAATGGTCTTCACGACGGGTCCGATGTAGCTCGTGTCGGTCGTGCGTTGTGCCGCTGAATTACAGTCGAAGAAGCTCAAGAGCCCGGCCAAGCCGCCGAGCGGTCCGCACGCGAACAACTTTGTGGCGGGTCGCGAGGGGCCTGGAGGGCACCCGGGCGCTCCCAGGGGCGCTGCAGCCGGGGGCCTCAAGCATCCGCTGCTGCGCGGCACGGCAGCCATACCGGATGCCGGCATGCGCGGGCTGCCATGGTCGGGCACCGATGACCAGGTGGGTCTTGGGCTGTCAAGGAAGAGCGGGCTGCCAATGGAGGCCGGCCTTGCAAGTGGAGCACAGACGGCGAATGCAGATTCGAGTGGGTTGATGTCATGGGCCGTCGAGCACAGCGCGGGACTTTGTTGACAGGGGCGGCGGCGCGGAGGGGGCGCCTTTGTAGAGCGGCAAGGGCAGTGTGGGTTGTGCAGGGCATAGAGGACCGCGGCGGGCGCTTGACGGCGGCGCGCAGAGGTGAGGGTGACGGGCGGGGGTTACATGGGCGGGCCCAGGGCGGGCCAGGTGCAGCAATCGCATCAACACAACGGGGCGGCGACCTGAGGCACACCACGGAGCGCAGCCGAAGAGGTACCATCCTAGCGACCGTAACGGGGCCATGGCGTTGGCATGTCCCCTTGCGCCAATCAACATGGCAATGACCCCCTGCCGCTTTTACCTGTGCGCCCCACAGGTGCTGGCGGCCATCGTGACTGAGTTCACGCAAAACTGGCTCCTGGTGGCGGACGTCATGCGCTCCGCCAACAGCATGCAGGTAGGCGGCGCGCGTAGTAGTACGTCCCAGGCGTGAGGCTGGGGCCACGCGCTGTCGCTGCGAGCGACGGGCGCCTGCCGGCTGCCGCTGCCGTTGATGCGCCAGTCGGCCGCGTCCTTCGTGAACCAGGCGGCGAAGGCACATGTTTCCCATGCGTCGTTACGACTGGCCCTTTAGGAGGCACATGTTTCCCATGCGTCGTTACGACAGGCCCTTTAGGAGGTGTCACACACGCGGGTATCCTCGTCGTGTCGCTGCACCTGCGGCACCTGCCTCGCGAGATTTCACGGGACCTTTCTCTCTAGGGTGACGACAAGGCTCCATGCGTGAGGGTGTGGCAATTGACGAGCACGACAAATGGTCTGCTGACGTCCTACACATCACGTCCACAGGGCGTGTACCGGCGGCCGGAGATGTGCAAGTACAGGTACGCCATGCTCGTCAAAGCCTGGCAGCAGGAGAACGGCGAGGAGGGCGCGGCAGAGGCGCAACACAATGCCTTGTCGCTGGCGATGATGCCCAAGCAGCAGGTGGGGCCGGTCACCAGCGCTGGGGCCGGGGTAGCGCGTGGTGGGCTCTCGGACTCCCGGAGCCGGCCCCGACTCTCATGGAGCTGACACCATATCTGCCCGACGCGCATTGACGCAGACCCCCGGCGCAGTTGCGCGTTAACGCCCTCTCCCGTGACCGCTTTTAAACCTTGCACGCCTCTGTGCATGACGCTGGGCGGCCGCGATACCGCAGCTCACCGGTAACGTCCTGACCCCGGTCTTTCACGCACATGCGCGCCTGACCCCTGGCCCCTCATACCTCCCGCACTCCTCCCGCATTTCTCCCTCACTCCTCCCGCACTCAGGCCAAGGAGGTGCTCTACCAGGTGCTGCCCGTGTCCGACGCGGTGCTCCGACGGCACCAGGAGGCGGTCGCCAACCTGCACGTGCGCTTCCGATCGAAGCGCTACGCAGAGCGGCAGCAGCAGCGGGAGATGAACCGGACGCGCCACGAGCCGCACCCGAGCCACTTTGTTGTCTCGCAGAACGTGTTGCAGGTGGGTGGGCCGGTTGGCCGGTGCGCTGGCTGGCGCCCGATAGGCTTCCATCCGCGTCGTCGGCGGGGGTGAAGTCGGCGGGGGTGTAGTCGCGTCCCCGCCGGACAAAAGTGGGAAAACGGCCACTTGTCAGGACTGAGGGCATCGCAAAGCTCCGGTAACTTTGGGAGGAGGCTGGGAGCTACGTCTCTTTCCCTTGTGGGGACCCTGTCGAGGCTTTCTTTCTTCCTCCTCCAAGTGGCCCATTTTGCGCGTGTGCGTGGAGCGGTGTAACCTGCTTCCGTGGCGATTGGAAGCCAAAGCGCGCGCGCCGTTCGCGCATGTGACCGTCTTGTTGCGGCTCCAATCGGTTGATGGCCTGTCGCCTTGCAGGTCAGTGGCGGTCGCATGCTCAGCCCTCTGGAGCTGGGCCTCGGTCCCACCATGCCGGACCCGTCAGCGGCCGCGGCGGCGGCTGCCATGCAGGGCGGCGCTGGGGCCGCGCAGGCAGCTCAACCTGGTATGGGCCAGCCGCAGCCGCTGCACATGCCTGGGCAACCCCCCGTCTCGCAGCCGCCGGGCATGCAGGCGCCATCGCAAGGCCAGCAGCCGCCACAGCAGCAAGCCGCTTTGCAGCAGCAGCAACAGCAGCCGCAGCAGCAGCCACAACCCGGCATGTCGGATGCGTCACAGGCAGCCGCTGCTGCGGTGGCGGCAGGGGGTTTGCAGCCGCAGCAGGGCATGCCTGGTATGACGGGGCCTATGCAACCTGGCATAGGGCAGCCAACGCCTGGCATACAGGGAATGCCGCAGATGCAACCCGGTCAGCCGCAGATGCAACCGGGTGTGATGCACCCGGGGGTGATGCACCCCGCACAACTGGCTGCCATGCAACAGCAGCAGCAGGCGCAGCAGCAGCAGCAAGCGCAGCAGCAACAGGCTGGAGCGACGATGGCGCCGAACGCTGCAGCTGCACAGGCTGCTGCAGCGGCAGCTATGGCCCAGCAAAATGCGCGCATGCAGAGTGTCATGATGCAGCACCAGCAAGCGATCCAGCAGCAGCAGCAGCAACAACAGGCACAGCAACAACAACACGCGCAGCAGCAGCAGGTGCAGCAACAGGCCCAACAGCAGGCGCAGCAGCAGCAACAGCAGCAGCAACAACAACAGCAACAACAGGCGGCAGCGGCGGCAGCGGCGGCAGCAGCAGCCGTTGCGTCGGCGCAAGGACAGCCGACCGGGGGCCAGCAGCCCATGAGTATGGCGCCAGGAGCACCTCCGGGCGTGACGGCCCCGGGGCAAGCCCAGCCGCCGAATCCAGCACAGATGGCTGCGGCGGCGGCGCTGCAACAGCAACAACAGCAGCAAGGTCGGGTGCCCACACCTCCCCTGCAGTCCGTGCCGTCAATGCCCGGCATGCAGCCGGTTCGTGCGCCAAACCCTGGCATGCTGGCCAACCAGCAGCAGGCGCTGTTGCAGTCACAAATGATGAAACAAAAGATGATGCAGCAGCAGCAGGCTCAAGCGCAAGCGGCCCAGCAGCAGCAGCAACAACAGCAGCAACAGCAGATGGGCTTGGTCGCAGGTGCACAGGGTGCGGTTGGCGGCCAGCCGCCTACACCGCAGCAGCTTGCGGCGGTGGCAGCTGTGCAGCAGCAGCAACAGCAAATGGTGGCGGCGGCAGCCGCTCAGCAAGCCATGCAGCAACAGCAGTTGCAACAGCAGCAAGTGGCCGCGCAGCAACAACAGCAGCAACAACAGCAACAACAGCAGGCAGCTGCTGCGGCTGCCGCAGCAGTTGCGGCGCAACAGCAACAGGTTGCGGCGGCGGCTGCAGCGGCTGCTGCCGGTCAACAGCAATCGCAGGCTGGGCAGGCGTTGCAGCCTCAGCCAGGGCAGTTACAGCCCGGCCAGCAGGCAATGCAACCCGGGTCAGCCCCAGGGACGCAGCAGGCGCTTCAGCCGGGGGCTCCGCAGGCACAGCTCCAGCCGGGGTTGCTGGCCCCGCAGCCACAGCAACCAGCCATGGGAAACGCGGCGGCGGCGGCCGCGGCGGCCGCTGCTGCTGCGGCGGCAGCCCAGCTCAACAAGCCGCCCACGCCCAACCCCCTGGCAGGAGCCCCGGGCGCGGCTGGCGCTGCGGCTCAGGGAAACGCGGCGACGGCAGCTGCGGCGGCCGCGGCCGCGGCGATGCAGCGGCCACCGGCTCATCCCACGCAGCTGCAGGTTCAGGCGGCCCAGGCGGCGCAGGCAGCTCTTGCGCAGCGCCTGCCGGGCATGCTGGGCGCCATGCCGGGCGGGCTGCCCGCCATGAACAACGCCATCGCGGCGCAGATGCAGAAGGCGGGGTTGCAGCCCGGGGTCATGCCTGGCACGTTGCAAAACGCGGCGAGCTTGCAGGTGCGTTATGGGCGCGTGTAGTGTTAGGCACTTGCTGTGGCTTTTCGCTGCGCGGTGGTGGTGGGAGGGGAACTGACTTTAAACGGCTTTGGCTTCCCACCCTTCCGCGTTGCGTTCCGTTGTAATCTTCTTCCCCTTAATGCCCCGAGGCCTTCGTGGAATGACCTTGTCCCGATCACTGCCGATCACGCTGACGATCCCGGGTGCTGTCCCGGCCGCTGGGCTTGGTGCGCTACCGTTCTCAGGCGCTCCAAAAGATGCAGCAGCAGATGCAAGCTGCCGGCGCGGCCGCCGCGGCCGGCGGTGCCGGACGGCCTCCCATGATGCCTGGCACGCTTCCCAACCCCGCTGCAGCCATGCAGCCGGGGTTGGTGCCCGGAGCCCTCCCGGGGCAACCAGGCGCGTTGCCTGGGCAGCAACCTGGACTGCCGGGGCAGGTGCAGGGTCAACCCGGGCTGCAGCAGTCGCAGCCGCAACAACCGGGGTTGCAGCAGCAGCCGCAGCAGCAGGGCGCCATGCCGGGGCAGATCCCGGGTCTGCCCGCGGGGATGGGCGGCCTGCCGGGGGGCCTGCAGCAGACGCTACAACAGCAACAACAGGCTGCGTTGGCTTCCATGCAACAGAGCATGGCGGTGCTGCAGCAACAGCAGCAGCAGCAGGCTGCTGCAGCTGCGGCGGCGGCCGCGGGGCAGGCAGCTGTCATGAACGGGCAAGCCGGGGCAGCAGGGAAATGGCCGGCAGGCCTGACGCAGCAGGCAAGCGCGCAGGCCATGGCCGCGATGCAGCAGCAGTTGCAGCAGCAGCAACAGCAGCTGCAACAGCAACAGGCGCACCTTCAACAGCAGCAGCAGGCAGCGGCGGCAGCAGCCGCGGCGGCGGGCCAGGCGCAAGGACTCGGGGCTCCTGGCTCCCTGCCCACAGCGCAGCAGCAGCAACAGCAGCAGCAGCAGGCGGTGGTCGCGGCTGCAGCCGCTGCAGCGGCGGCAGCTCAAGGCCACCCCAACCCGCAGCACGCCGCGCTCGTCGCTCAGCACGCTCACCTTCAGCAGCAACAGCAACAGCAGGCGGCTATTGCACAGTTCCAGGCCCAGCAGCAGGCTGCTGCGGCCGCCGCGGCCGCGGCCGCGGCGGCCGGCGGCGCGCCGGGTCAACCCGGGGCCGCCGGTATGGCGCCCGGCCAGGCTCCCACTGGTGGCATGGCGCCCTCTGCGCTGCCTCCAAACATGGCGGCCTTGATTGGACAGAACCCCACCGCGTTGCTGAGCATGGCTGCGAGGCCGGGTCTGCCGCAGATGTCGCCGGCCTTGCAGCAACAGCTGACCATGCAGGCGGGAGCGCAGCCCGGCGGCATGCAGGCCAACTTGCAGCAGCAGGCCGCGGCACAGGCATTCCACGCCGCCGCCGCAGCGGCCGCGGCTGCGGCTGCGGCGCAGCAGCAGCACGTCCAGCTCCAAGGCGGCGCGCCGGGCGCGCTCGGGGGCGGGCTGATGCAACCGGGGGTAGTGCAGCCGGGTCTGGTGCAGGCGCCCCCGGGCGTCCAGGCGCAGCAGCAGGCCGCCGCGGCCCAGCAGCCCACGGCGGGGTAGGGAAGCGAACACGCGGCAGTCAAGCAGAAGGGTGCCTGAGGGCGCGCCTTGGAGGCGCGTTGGAGGCGCCTTGGAAGGTGGGACAGCCCCTGACGCGTAGCGCCATGCCAGCCGCGGAGGGCCTTATGCGCATATATGGCATGGAGCAGCTGACGGGCGCGCGGTGGTCGGCACGGGAGCAGCGGCGCGTGCGGGGCGCGGCCGGGGAGGTCCATGATCACCGCCGGCGGTCACGGCGACGCAAGCAGCGCTGCTTGCCGTCCGACCCGCGGACAGAGGAGGCCCATGCGTCCTCTTCGGGCAGGGGGGATGAAGAGTCCCGAGATAAGGAGGTCGTCGAGGGGCGCGGCCCCGCGGCTTGGGCACATTCGGGCCGGCCACAGGCCGCTTCAAGGTGGGGCGGGACCTGGGCGGTGTCCGCCGCGGGGAGGTTTCCGTCCGGGTTGCTTGCTGCACGGGCGATGTGCGGGGCGGGGGGAAGGCACCGTGAGCGCCTGAGGGGCTGCGTCCTAGGCCTGCGCTGGCAGGACGCCAATGGAGTAGGGCGGGGGGCGGTCAGGGCGCTGCCCTCCCTGCGCGGCGTTCGTTATCCGCAGCAGTGGCGGTTGGCGGTCCGGGAGACTTGATTGTGTGTGCGATAAGCATGAAGGGGAGGGCCGGCAACCTGGTCGATGCGGTGGCGTTCACAGCGACCTCGCCGTGGATTTCGTGATTAAACCCAAACCCATAGCAGCCTGCCCGCCCTCGCGGGCACGACTGTGCGCGTGGCGCACGGCCCGGGGTGTGTGTTGACCTTCGGACCATCGGAGCAAGGCCAAGGCAGTATAGCTCCTCAGCACCCGCACAGCGGAGCACCCATCGGAGCAGCGCCTGACGTGGTTCAGGTGTGTGGGCACGTGTAGGGGTGCGTGTCCGCCCGGCCGGCGCGGTGCCGACTGCCGCCGTGACGTGCGGTGTCCAGAGTGTGCTGGCCTGGAGTCGTGTTGCGGCTGGGTCCGTCGGGGGGCCAGCTGCCCAAGGCCCTCGAGGGGGGCCTGCTGCTCTCTAGTGGGGCTGCAAGCTTGCAAGGCATCCGGGTGGAGGTGCCCCTGCTGTCTAAGAGGGGGGTGGGCCGGGCAGCAGCCGCACCGGTAGCTTGACTTGAGGGAATGCACACGCGCAGCCAGCAGCCGGGGGGTGGAGCGCGTCCATCCACGGCTTGGTGTGCGTGTCCTTCCTCCCCCGCGTGCCGCTCAGTGCCCGGGGGTCGGGGGAAGGAGGGCGCTACACGCGCTGCACTGCACTGCACCGCACTGCACGGACGGTTGCAGCGGGCGGGCCCTCCCGCGGGGAGGTGCAGGTGGGGCGGGGGGGCCCTCCGGACACAAACAGGCACACCGTTTTGACTGGGAGGCTGGGGGGCCACGCCCGCGATCTGCGCGGTGTGCGGTCCCTTGAGCCGACCCTTCAGACTGAAGGACTACCCCGGTGGCACCCGTCGGGCGCGACAGAAGTAGGCCGAGGCGGGGGGAGACGGGAGAGCGAGCTCCCGGGGAACTGCATGAATAGAGAAGAGAGAGAGGAGCAAGGCGCCCGGGGTGGGGAGGGAGAGGAGACGGTGGGCTGCTGCCGGCACACGGCTCTGGCTGGCGAGCTGGCTGGCTGGTGGAGGCGGCCCGCCGCACCCGGTCCGCCCCAACACGGGCCATCTGCGCGGGCGTCATGAGCTGGTGTCGCGCTCTGCTGCAAATACTGATTTATATGGACTGATCGTTGGTGCTATGACTTGATGCGGTGGGGGCGGGGCGGGGCGGGGTGCCTCTGGGGGAAGACGAAGAAGGCGCGTGGGTTGCATAACGGTTGAGGACCACTAGGAGCGCGGATTCGCGAGAGGGTGAGCGCTGAGGAGGAGGACGAGGAGGAGGATGTAAGCGAGACCGTGAAGGGCGCGGGGGGCGGCGTGATACGGTCGTTCCGTGTCCGCGGTTCCGCAGTCGTCGCACGCGGCCCTTCTGCGGAGCAAGCGTTGGGGATTCGTGCCAGCTGGCACCCTTCAGGATCCGTCGGGTTACATGCAGCCGCGAGAGTTGAGGGTCCCGATATCGACGTAGGTGCGCCGCCTCGGGAGGGACGGCACCGGCCCCCTTTTGCGGCCACGGGGCCGCCCCCACCCTGGAGGGACGCGTACACGAGTTCACGCATTCATCATATCTACGCTGTGCTGCCGGTGTCATCTCCCCGCCAGACCGAGGTGGGTAAGCGTAAGTGTACTTTTACCGGCGGACGGACAACGAACAACGACCCGGTGCAGGCACCAACACGTCCCCACTGCCGTACCTTGGCGAACTGTTTTGGATGGACAAACGTTACAGCGGCCCCCGGAAAGGGATCAACGTTGTATAAACCTGATCACCCTCTTAAAGCCGTGTCGGTCGCATCGCTACGGCCTGCACCTGTGAGCGAGATCGGTACGATGAAAACTGGATTGCAGTCGACCCGAGTCGAACCCACGCGGGCGATCGGTGACAGCCTCTAACCTCTAATATAACCTCTAACCCTCCGCACCACGACGCAAACATCCACTCGACCCCAACCCATGTCCACCCCACCCCTCACGGCGCCGCGCTGCGTGTCCTGGACACCAAGTCGTGTGATGCATCCGCCCGTGGTTCTGCCGGGCTGGTTCGCTCGCAGTCTGACGGTTCATGCAACACGGACTTCATCAGACCAGGTCCCTTGTCTGTATTCCGGGACGACGAGGAACCCTGAAATCCGCCGCCCCGGTTGCCCTCCCACAACGCCCCATGCCCGGCGTCCCACACCGCCCAACCGGAATTCCTACACTTCTTCACTTGCACTCCCTGATTGTTTGTTTAGCTTGCCACGGCAGGCTGGCCACAGCGCCCACTGTCCTTGGCGAGCTGCTCCCCCCCTCCGTGGCTGCCCAAGACGTGCGGCGCTAGCGCCAGCCTCGCCGCTCGTTCTCGTCCTCGTCGAAGGAGGTGTGGAAGGAGACATTGCAGCCCGGCGCAGCCTCGTCCTCCGCACCGCAGCAGTCCCAGAACCTGCGCACACCACCGGCCGCGTCCCAGCGTCCCCCAGCGCGCCCCAGGGACCACGCGACACCCGGTGGTGGGGAATGGGAAAAAGCAGGAATGACGGTGAACGTTATTACCCTGAAACTCAAGCGCTATCGAGTGCGGTGGCGCAAGAGACAGTGGAAGAGGCAAGGCAAGGGACAGTGCAAGAGCACCCGAGGGTGCTGGCCAGCTGGCGCGGCACCAACCGGCTGCGACAAACAAACGGCGCCACTCACTGGGCGCAATGGGCACAGCGGCGGTGTAGACCCACACCCGCCCAGGACTGCGCGGGCTGCTCCTCGCCCAACTGCCGCAACTGCCCACTGCAACTGCCCACCGCAACGCTACCCTCTGTGTGTGTCGGCCCCACAACTGCCGCGTTCCGCCCCAGTCAGGTGACTCGACCCTTGAGGGGGGGCTGCGACTGATGTAGTACCGTGCCGTACCGTACCGCACCGTGCCGCCTATTTCGGGTCTTGCGCAACGGATGTGTCCATCACGCTGTCACATCAAGACGCGGTACGGTTGTGGAACCACTCGAACCGACTGCCTTTATGGCGCGCCTGCCCGGCGGCAGGCACCCACCCACACCCCTCCGTCCGCCCCATCCCCCGCCCCCACCTCAGCAGCCCGGTCCGCCCCATCACCGCCGCCAGCTGGTCCTCCGGAGCCGCACTGCGCCTCACGAAGCCCGTCGCCTGGGGCCATGGGAGGCCAGGGGGGCCAGGGGGGCCGGTAATGCACATGAGAGGGGTGCCGCCCCCCGGAGGAGGGTTGGGCCGGGCTGGGTTGGGTGGGTTCTCTATCTAAACACAACGCACACACACGCACACGCACACGGGCCTGCGGTGGGTCGGCCGGGTTTCTCGCTGAGCGGCAAAGTTACGGTACACGCACAAGGGCCCTGCCTGCTGACGAGCACACAGGGGTGGGTCTCCTCTCAGCCCTGAACAAGCACTTGAGAGGCGGGGCAGCAGCACCGGATGGGGCCACCGCGCGCACCCATCTGTGGAGGGACGGATGCCGGCAGCACCACCTCGGCGGCGCACCCAATACCCGACACGGGCCTGTGCGGGGTCCACACAACCCCCACCCCACGACGGAGACAGGCGCGCGATGGCGGCCGTGCCGTGTCCGACGCCCGAGCGCTGCTACCTACCCCCCGAATGTTGACCAAGGCGGCGCGGTGGTGGTGGTGGCGGCGCGTAAGTCAGTCGTGATGATTTGCTGTACCGAGCGGTCCGAGCTCCCATACCCTCCGTCCCTCCCTCCCTGCTCCCTCCGTCCCGGCTACCTCCCTGCTCCCTCCCCCCTTGCCTCCCTCGACTCCTCACCTTGGCAAGCTCCCCGCCGGTCCACCCCTCGCTGTGATACCTGCGGCCCCACCGCAACCCCGTAAAGCGGCGCCGTCAACAGAGCGCCTCCGCAGACATTTGCTGTGTGATCTGTGATCGCGGGAAGGGGCCGGCCCCACGAGGGCACCCGGGCGAGGCGCCTGGGGTGTGCCAGGGGTGGGTGCCTAGGGTGCACGACGGACCGCGATCCAAGATCCCATGACACGCGAATCGAACCGAATCGGATCGAACAGGGTTGGATTGATGAGTACCGGGGCAGACGGCGGAGAGATGGGTTGTGTGGAGGAGGGGGGGCCTGCGGCGGTCACTTGCAGGTAGAGGCGGCGGACCGGGCTTCGGGCGGCGATGCCGGTCGCTACCGACTGACGTTCGGGTAATATCATGGTCCGGAGGTCCGACCCAGCAGGGGGACCGCACTTGCCGGTGCCGCGGTGATCACAGCTGTCGGTGCAGCCGGCATGATGGTTGCGACACACAGGACGCACCTGCAGGCCTCGTGGTGGTTGTGCTCAGCGGCGAAGCGCTGCTTACACCGCCTGCAGGTCATCCAGGTCAGCTTCGGCGGCGGTGGGCCGGGCGCCGCAGGGGCGTCCGACGCCTGCGTCGCGCCCGCTTGCTGCGCGTTGGTGACGGCGCTCCTGCAGCGCGCCTCCAGTGCAGGGCGCGCGCTACCATCTGAGCGGCTGAAGGCTTTGCCCGGTCGCGCCAACAAATTGTGTAGGCGGTGGTGTGCTGTAAGTTGGGCACTTGCGGCCCGCTGATGCGATGCAGAACCCAGAATATTTGACGACATTTATCGCGCAACTGCAGATCACGAGAGCGCCTTCACACAACCACTTATAAGGGCACGACAGACGAGGGTTTCGGCTAGTACACAATCATTCAGTGCGCATCCTGATGCAAGAACTGCAGTAAGAGCACTATGATATTGTCACCATGTGAGCGCTGGTCAGGGCTGCATGGAATTGAAACGTTGTCGGACGTTTGTCGCGCACGGTTGTCGGTGCGATGCATGTACGGAAATGAATTCCTTTTTACAAAACAAGGTAGCTACCACCAATTTAGATGTTACGTTAGCGGCGTGTGCATTGCAGGTTGGCTGCCATATACCACCTTGCTTCCACCTTGCAGTCTCGCTCTGACCAACTGCTGAAGAATGGTGGACAGCCCTGTCCCGCAGCGCCAGCTGTATATCGGGGGCGCATGGGTCCCTCCTATTAAGGGTCAGTACATGGATGTGATCAACCCTGCCACGGAGAAGGCGTTCACCCAAATACCCGCTGGCACGGCTGAGGATGTCGACGCAGCAGTGGCCGCAGCGACCGCCGCGTTTAAGTCAGGGCACTGGAGCCGAACAACGGGCGCATACCGTGGCAAATACCTGCGCGCCATCGCTCAGAAGGTCTGAGTTGGTCCCTAGCAGCAAACTGCGTTGCGGTAAGCACGGCAACATGAATCTCCTGTGACTGATAATACTCCTTCAGATCCGTGACAAGAAGCCTATCCTTGCCAAAGCTGAGACCATGGACTGCGGCAAGCCCATCGACGAGGCGGAATGGGACATGGTGAGCGGTTTGCGGAGGCACATGAAGAATTTTATTAGCAGAGGGGTCGATCACAGTAAAGCTTCTGGGGTTGTAGAAAGGGTTACCCGTATGAGATCGGCGTTCGGCAACGGTTTCGGGTACCGGTAAAGCTGGTCTTCCGCTTCGTCGGCGACTCCCGTGCAGCGTTCAACTCCCGCCCTGGAATGAATCAACCAGCATCATGTCATCGCGTGCCCTCCTAATCTTGTGCGGCGGCGAGTCCAGCATCATGCGTTGCTTGTTTGTCGCTGTTGCGGAGCTCGTGTACGAGTTGGTTACGTGGCGCCCATCCCAGGCCCACATGTCCCCCCTTCTCCGCCGTGTGCTTATCTCTCATATCTCGCTTACCACGATCAACACAGCGTTGTGGTTACTGCAATCACTCCCTTACCGCCCCGGCCCCCCCTTGGTCCGTCGGTTGCCTGCTGCGTCGGCATCCCCCTGCTGCACCCCGCATTGCACCCCTCAGGATGACGTGGCCACCTGCTTTGAGTACTACGCGGCCCAGGCGGAGGCTCTGGACGGCCGCAACAGCAACGCGCAGGCGATCGAAGTGGGCATGTCGGAGTTCGACGTGCGAGTGCGGCGAGAGGCGCTGGGGGTGGTGGGCCTCATCACGCCGTGGAACTACCCGCTGCTGATGGCCACGGTGGGTGGAGGGCGGTGCGGGTGCTGTGGTGGGGATGGGGCGGTGCGTACTGGGGACCGAAGGTGTGGACTTTCGCGGCAGCGGAGGAGGGAGGGAGAAGGTAAGGGAAGGAAGGGCACTTGCTGGGTGGTGCACGTCACGCACACTGAGGCAGGTCAGGCGGCTAGCGCTGTCTCTGCCTCCTACCCCTGTCCCCGCTCCAATCCCAGCGGCCCTACCGCTCCAATCCCAGCGACCCTACCGCGCTTGGCTGTCTCCTCTGCCCTTTCCCAACCCCCACACACCAACCCGCTCACACCCCACACACCACACCCCACAACCCCACAGTGGAAGGTGGCCCCCGCGCTGGCGGCCGGCTGCTGTGCCGTACTGAAGCCCAGTGAGCTGGCCTCCCTGACGTGTCTGGAGCTGGCGGCCATCGCGGCGGAGGTTGAGCTGCCCCCCGGGGTGCTCAATGTGATCACGGGCACGGGGCCGGACGCGGGGGCACCGCTCAGGTGGGGCTTATGGCCTGGGGGGGGGCGTATAGGAAACTGGTGGACATAGGTCATATTCAAACCTGGGGGGTGAAGGGGAAGAGGAGGAGGCGGTGGGGGAGGGCGGTTGGGGAGGGCGGTGGAAACGATTGTGGAAGTGGGGTTGGTGGTGGTGGTGGTGGTGGTGGTGGTGGTGGATTAGCTGTCCGCCATCCCTGCCCGTTTGGTTGACTCCTGTCACCTGCCCTCCGATCCCCGTCGCGCGATGTCGACGTAGGGTGTCGACGTGGGGTGGCGCACACTCGCGCAACTCGCTTTGCGCCCGGTCCTCCCGATCTGCTCCCTCGCCATTAAGAACCCTAGACCCCGCAGCCCGGTCCTTCGGAACCCGACAGAGGCCCACCTGATCTCTGGACCCTCGTCCGACCCCGCACCTGATCCCGCCCCCTCGTCCGACCGCCCCCGCCCCCTCGTCGGTCCGATCCCATCCCTCAGCGCCCACCCCGGCCTCGCCAAGGTGGCCTTCACGGGCAGCGCCGCCACCGGCCGCCGCGTGTGCCTGGCCGCCGCCGCCAACCTGCGGCCGGCCTCCCTGGAGCTGGGCGGCAAGAGCTCCCTGATCGTGTTTGAGGACGCGGATGTGGAGAAGGCGGTGGAGTGGGCCATGGTGGGGCTGCCGGCCGGGGGACGGATGGGGCGGGCGGTGGGGCTGCCGGCCGGGGGACGG
>BDSI01000146.1:0-118702 GCA_003117195.1 Eudorina sp. 2006-703-Eu-15 | reverse complement strand
TGGGATGGGGCTACGGGTGGGGTTGGGGCTAGCGGTGGAGCTCTGCGGGGCTTAGTAATACGACGGCCCCGGGAGAGGAACCCACGTGGGTCCATCACACGGTGATGGAGAGGCCGGGCCGGGCACCAAGTCCAGTACCGAAGGGGGAATGAAGGTTTTGGAGTAATGGGGTGGGGGTGGGGGGCTTCGTTGTGGGCTTGGGTATCGTGTTTTAAGCCCCCAGGCAGCCCTGGGGGTAGTCCACCGGTGCGCTCCGGACGGCGACCTCGCGCGCCCGCGCGTGTTGGGGGTGGCGGTTTAAAAAGAGACAGCCCAGACACACCCAGCCCGGCGACAAATACTGACCAACGATTATTACCGGTACCTGCAAGGGGGTGCGGGTAGGTTTGTGCCATGCCACGCCGCCTTTGCTCCTCCCGCCTCCCCCCTTACCCCACCGGGTGTGCTGGTATGGAAGAGTAGGTTAACCCTGCCCCTGCCCCTCGCCCTCGCCCTCTTCCCATCCATCTAACCCCTCAGACCCCTCCCCAATCCATATCCCCGGCCTCCCTCCCTCCCTCCCTCGCTCCCCTCCACCCCTTCCCGGTGCCCCCAGTTCGGCGCCTTCTGGACCAACGGCCAGATCTGCTCGTCCACCTCGCGCCTGCTCGTACACCAGGACGTGGCCCCGGCCTTCCTGGAGCATCTCAAGAAGCGGGCAGAGTCCATCAATGTGCGTGCGCCGATATACGTGTAATTAATGAGAAGCCCACCCGGTATACGTGTATGTGCGTGTGTGTTTAGAGAAGCGACCCGCGCAAACCAGACCGTGTGTGTATGATGTGGAGATGTGCGCGTCTTCTCTTGCGTTCCGGGTTTGTGTGTCCCGAGGGTACTGTGGGCTGGGCGTTGTGCGTCATCCGGATCTCAAGTGCACGGGGGGTAAGGATTGGGGAACCGACGCGTGGCACAGGAGTCGGGGGGCAGGGGGGGGGCGGGGATGGAAGGGGAGGGTATAGGGAATTGGTGGACATGTTCCACGGGGGGTGGAAGGGGAGGGGTTTCCCCGCGGGCAAGCCGTCACCTGCCGCACATCATCACGGCTGCCACCCATTCGCCCATTCGCCCCCCAGCGTTGCCCTCACCCGCCCGCTGGCGCCACCTACCGGCCCCCTCCCCGGGGCCCTCTCAACGCACCCACCCCCGTCGCTGTTCCTCCACGCAACCCCCCACCCTCGGCATTCTGCACTAGACAACCTATATGTTCCGACCCATCTCACTTGGTTTTGGCAACCCCGACGCCTACATCGTCGTCGTCGCTGGCGACCTATGGTACTGTACCAATTTCTCCAGTCGAACCGTCGCTCTGGCAGCAGCGCAGTTTTGAAAATGTCCACCAATTTCCTAAAACCCCCACCCCCCGTTGCTGTTCCTCCCCCTCCCCCCCTTCCCCCCCATCAGGTGTGTGACCCGCTGACCCCCGGCTGCCGTCTGGGCCCCCTGGTCAGTGAGGGACAGTACCGCAAGGTGCTCAGCTACGTCGAGGTACGGCAGGGAGGGAGGGAGAGGAGGGAGGGGGAGGAGGGAGGGAGGGAGAGGGGGGACAGGAGGGGAACAAGGGAGGGAGAAAGGGAGGGGAGGGAGGGAGGGAGGGAGGGGAGGGAGGGGGTATGAGGGAGGGGGTATGAGGGAGGGGGTGAGAAGAGAAGGCGAGGAGAAGGGGCGTCCCACGTGTCCCACGCTAACTCCTCCCCTCTTCCTAAACCCCAACTCTCTCTACCCTCTTCCGAAACCTCCTGCTTCAATCCCCAACACCCGAACCGCCAACCCCTCTTGCCGTACACATACACGTACACGTACATCCAGGCCGGGAAGGCGGAGGGCGCCACGCTGCTGACCGGCGGCGCCCGCCCTTCCGCGCCCGCCATCGGCTCCGCGGGGTACTTCCTGGCGCCCACCGTGTTCACGGGGGTGACGCCCACCATGCGCATCTGGCGGGAGGAGATCTTCGGTCCGGTGCTGTCGGTGGCCACGTTCGCCACGGAGGCGCAGGCGGTGGAGATGGCCAACGACTCGGAGTACGGGCTGGCGGGTACGAGGCGGGGTGCGGGTGCGGGTGCGAGGCGGGTGGGGCCGGAAGCGGGGCGGGGCAGGGTGGCAGCAAGCGGGGAGCGGGGCGGCATGGGTTAGGACTTGGGAGGGAGACATGGCGTGGGGTCTTGAGGTCGCGATGGAGTTGGGGTGGGGCTTTGACATTGAGGAGGTAGGGCGGGTGGTCGGCTGGGGGGCCGGGTGTGCTCGTATGGTGAAGGGAATGAGCGTATCGAGCTCAAGAAGTTTGCACGGCAATCAACCCTGAGGCGCCGAGGGGCGGGAGAGAAGGCCGCTCTCAACACCCCACCGGGCTCCAACTGCCGAAAGTAACAGATTCGTTATATATCTAATAATAACTTGCAAAGAGAAAGCCACCGTTTCCGCGGCATCACAACCTCGCGGTTCACGCCGCCACGGCACCGCTGGGCAAGTCCCGATCTGCCTCCTCCTGCCTCCTCCTCCTCCTCCTCCTCCTCCTCCTCCCCATCCCACTTTGCTCCGGCAGCAGCGCAGTTTAAACATGTCGACCAATTTCCTGTACGCCCCTCCCCCTCCCCCTCCCCCTCCGCTGCGCCCCAGGGGCGGTCATCAGCGCCGACCCGGAGCGCTGCCGCCGAGTGGCGGAGGCGCTCGAGTGCGGCATCGTGTGGATCAACTGCTCGCAGCCCTGCTTCTGCTATGTGAGCAACCTCCGGGGCCGGGACCGTGTGCGGGTGTGCGGTGGGAGTGCGTGCGTGTGTGTGTGTGTTTTTAGAAAAAAAACCCGACCGACCGAACCCAGGCGCGGGGTCCTGCTTTACCCACACATGCATGTCATTGGGTGAAATAAGGCGCCCGCCCGACCAACACATCCACGTGCGTGCGTGCGTGTGTGCGTGTGTGAGTGAGTCGTTGTGTGCGGTGGGAATGCGTGTCATGCATGTATGTATGCAAGGGGCGTAGTCGTGCCCGCCCGGGAAAGACCGCGTGCCCGTACCAACTGCCCATCCCCTATGGAGCAGATACAAACGTGTGTGCGTGTGTGTGTGTGTGGGTGTGTGGGTGTGGGAGTGTGGATGAGTGAAGGTCGTCGTTCATCAGGCGGAATGCGTGTCGACCTAAGGGGAGCCGACGTGTATGGTCCTTGCTTTCCGCCCTGCTGCTGCTGCTGCTGCTGCTGCTGCTGCTGCTGCTGCTGCTGCTGCTGCTGCTGCTGCTGCTGCTGCTGCGGCCCCCTTGGACTGGTTGGTTGCACGGTCGGCGGGATCAGAGCCCATGTAGGGTCCTGCCCATTGGGGATCGCTGACCAGCGCTCGGCCAGCCGGCAGGCCTCCTCACTGAGGGCCGCCCGATAGAACCCACGCACCCCTAGAGGAACTTGACGGAGCTTGATGGCCCTGAGAGCTGCGAAACCCAAACCCAAACCGCGCCAGTCCATGGGTGCGGACGGACGACCTGACCCCTAACCCGCGGCCCCCTCCCTCCCCTCGCCGCCGGTGCGGCGGCCGCCACCTACCCCGCCCTCCGCAGGCGCCCTGGGGCGGCATCAAGAACAGCGGACACGGCCGGGAGCTGGGCGAGTGGGGTCTTGAGAACTTCCTGTCGGTGAAGCAGGTGGGCGAGCGGTGCGGGTGGGCCGGGCGGGACGTCAACGTGAGGCTCCAGGGTGGGGCTCCGAGGGGGGATTCGGGGGTTAAATTGTAAAGAGAAGAGAAATAAACCCAGAAACAAACCCGGGCACACCCGGGGATTCGGGGATGGGCTGCCTGGCGGCTGGGCCTGGGCAGCGCAAGGGCTGGGCCGAGCTGAGCTGATCTGGCGTGGTGCGGCGGGGTTGGGTCCCTCCCGGCCACACAATGGTCCCCGGGCGGGCGGGTTCGTTTGGGCGGTGTATATCGTACAGGCATGCATGCGCGCCGCCCCCTCCTCCTCCTCCTCCTCCCCCTCCTCCACCACCGCCATTGCGGTACCGCCGCTACATACCTGGCTGAGCAGCAAGGCGCTGCCCCGGGTCTCTCAAACCCGCTGCGCTGTATGATGGGCTACGCGATGCGATGCTATACCATAGCTGAGTGGAGGTACCCAGAGGGGTGCATGCACGCGGTGCGCCGCGGCGGATTGGATCCCGCCCCCAACGCCCCCGCCTGCGCTCCCGCGGCCCCCGTCCCCGCCCCCGTCCCCGCCCCCGGACCCGGCAGCAGCGCAGTCCGATATGTCTACCAGTTTCCTATGCCCCCGGACCCGGCCTCGCTCCTACCTGGCTGGCATCTCGCCCCCCGCAGGTCACCAAGTACGTGTCTTCGGACATTTGGGGCTGGTACAACCCGCCCGCCTCTAAGCTGTGAGGGGGCGGGTAAACAGGCGAGCTGCGGCAGGTGCAGCAGCAGCATCCTGCTGGAGCAGCAGCAGCAGCAGCGGCAGCGGCTGCAGCGGCGTCGGGGGAGGCCCATCCATGCAATCGTGGTGCCAGCCAGCGATGCCGTCTACATATATACGCTGTCTAGCTTCACGGGCCGGCTGCTGTCTACGATGGATGTCTACCCGGGCGGGACAGCTGCCCCATGCGAGCTCACGGCGGTACGGTGGTGCAGGAACAACGAACGCGCCGGACCTCGGACGTTCTTCAGCTCTCCCTGCGTGACTGGGCGCTTTTTTTAGTCGTAGCGGGAGTTGGACATATACACGGAGCTGAGCTGCGGTCGGGCCCGATCCTCCAACTGGCAACGGCGCATAGCAAGGCCCCCCGCCGCCCCCCTCGCATGTGGTTTATTTGTTACCCAGGATGGGTCCGTCCGGGCTAGCTGGGTTCGTTCCTGAAGCGGCGCCTTGGAGAGCGGTCTTGACGTGCGCACGGCACCATCTATCATCATCGAGGCTGGGTCCGTCAAAGGTCGGAGGCTGCTGTCTCGATCGGCAGAATGAGTCATGATCCGTGTTGTGAGTGTTATGAGTGTCGCACAAGCAAGTAATGCAATGAATCGGATTCCGTCGCGCACAAACTGTCGCGTCCCTGGTTAGTGGCGCTCGCTCGGGGGAGCGGTAAACGGTCCCGTGTCCATCCGGGGCGAACGCACGCCCTCGGGCGTTGTTATAAGAGCAGTGCGGCCAGCCAGGGGGCTAGCGTAACGGCAGCAGTACGAGATCTTTCCCCCCGCCCCCGGTTGACCATCGCGCCGGGGGGGGGGGCACCGTTACGTGTCCGCACATACACACGCACTTGCGCAACTAACGATACGTCAACACCATCATCATCATTAGCAGCAGCGGCTTTATTTCTGGTGAACGAGGCGACTTGCCGTCCGTTCGTCCCTAGGGGCGCCAACAGGTCTTAGTTGCTGCCCAGCCCCAAGGTGCCCGCCCAAGATGCATGGGTCGAATGAAGGACTACTGCCTGAACGAAGTACGTCGTCATGTATATGTTCCAGGGACTCGGGTCCACCTTGATTGCTTGTAACGGTTACTATGTTACAGGTAGGGGTGACAGATGATGACCCGGCAGCGTAGCACAGGCAGGGGCGCGGGGTCATGCATGCGGCCAGCGGGATAAGCAGGTGGCTCGCTCCATGCATACGGGGGCGGGCGGGCTTTGATGGAATAGATGGAATGATGAAGGGGCTGGCGATGGATGCATGGTCGCAGCAGCCCTATATACCTGCTGCCTCCGGCGGGTCCATCCGCCCGCGCAATAACTAAGACAAGCAATAACTAACATACAGCAGTTCGTTCGTTGCAACAACAGGCAACAACCACTCATCAATAGTTGCGTGCGGATGCCAGCGAAACATGTTCGTTCCGCGCTGAATGATGAAGCGCGACCAACAAGTAAGGGCTCCCTACCTCCCTTAAAAGCGTGATGATGGACCCTGGCTGGCTGGCTGGCTGGCCCCGCCCGCATCTATCTATCCGGTTTTGTATGTCCGGATCAATAATGCGACCCAGATAGAAGCGAGCCGTTGCTGGCTGCTGGGGGCCGCCTGATACATAACGGTCACCTCATCGGTCACCAACGTTCACCTCATCACCAGCAGCCACTGACTACTGCATGCGCACCCATTCATCATCTGAACCACGCATGCGTCCGGTCGACCAGCGAGCACGCAGAAGGGCTAGCAGGGCGGTGCGTGGTGCGCCGGTTGATGAGTAGTCAAACCGCAACCAAGCAATAATTCACTCGATTGGACTCCTGGCTGGATGGGCACCTGCTGTCTATGGGCAGCAGATAGAAATAAACCCGTACCTACGTATCTAATACCGTAACATACAGCCGTTGTGGGGAGAACTGGCTGGCATCTCCGCCGTCTGCCGCCCACCCACCATACATCGATCAGCCTGCCGTCGTCCCATCCAGCCTCGACCCCTCTGTCCGCATGCATGCACCCCGCCACACGCCTGCATGCCTCGGACGGACTGATGAAGCACATACACTCGCTGTATGTGACTGTGATCGCCGTGCTGTGCGTGACCTCGCTCGTTCGCCTTGAGGGCCTTACGTATGTATGGCCTACCGCCGTGCGGTGACGGCTGGAGTGATGCATGAGTGGAGCTCACATAGGACGACTCCATCGATCCCCCGCGGGCGGGGCATACCGACATATCATACATATGCCTTAACTTGGCTTGGATCGATCGATCGATGTTTGGCCACGCGGGCGGGGAGGATGTATGGCGGGCTGGAGCGTCATCCGTCTAACCACCTCGAAGGATGCAATCGGGGTCGCTTCTGCCGGTGAAGCCATCACTGCGCCACACACGCGCGCACGAGGGACCACGATCGGCGGGCGGCGGGGTTAGGTAGGTGGGCAGAGGCGGAAGAGGGCGGGGCGGCGATGCATACGGGGGTTATTTAGAGCTCTATCTAATAGCTGCACGGCGGGCTGGGGCGGGGCGGGGTTGAAGCGAGCGAAGGAAGCGGGGTGGATGGGGTCCGTGCGTGGGTCGGTGGGAGGCATGCGGGGCTCCGCAATCGATCATCATCCGGCAAGCCTCTGCGCCTTCAGTACGTACAGCAGCCTGCTGGTGTATGTAGTATATATGCGCTGCTAGCTGTGTTCATCATGGTGGTGTGTGGCGGCTATGTTTATCGGCGCGTGAAGATAGCGTGTGGCAAGGTAGGCAGAATGCGTGCGTGCCAAGCGATCAATCAAAGAAAGGGCGAATACAAGTCAGTGTGCCCAAATAATGTAATAACATGCGTGCGTGTGTGTATGTGCGTGGCCAGCAGCCTAAGCAGCCCAGCCATGCAAATAAGCTGTTGCTGATTGGACGGATGTCACGTACGTTCCCGGCGGCCATGCATACATCGTTTCCGTCGATCCATCGGCCCCCCGGCCCTGTACCATGCGTGCATGTTCGGGTGGGACACGGTCGCACGCACGCACGCACGCACGCACGCACGCACGCACGCACCAGTCGAGGTCCAAATTGGCGGCGCATTCGGCGCTGCCCGGCCGGCCCTCCGTCTGTGCGTACATCCGGCACACCTGCACCACCGCCGCCGTGGTGTTTGTTGACAACACCCTGACTCGAAGTCCGCCGCCCAGGCCGGTGGAGGCGTTAAACGGCATGAAGGCGCTGGTCCACCTGTCCGTCAACAATGCGTCGCCGCCGTTTATGGTGCTGAACGGCGTTCCGGAACCGACAAATTCAGTGTTCAATATTGCGCTGCTAGGTTGGTCGACTTGGCCCACACCAAAGGTGTGGATGACGACTTTCTGACTGTAGCTTTCGGGCAGGCCGCCGTCGTAGCCTGTGGCCGAGGCGTTCCTAACGCGAAAGCTGATGAAGGTTCGAGTTTCGTTCATTGGGAGTTTTGCCCCTGATGCCTCGGTCGTCGTCAGCGACACGATGACCATGTTCCGGTCGCTGAGGCCGGAGGCGGGGATGGTGAAGGTGAAGCGGTTTGCGGCAGGAGTGAAGCTGCCGGCGTGCAGGAAGCCGCCCGCGACGGGGCCGGCCCAGCCGATCTGCCAGTTGTGGGGCGCGTTGTGGCACAGTATGCCTGCGAATCTGCCCGGAGTTTTGCCAAGGGGGTCGGTCGGGTCGCCGTATTCCGCTCCGTTCCTACGTGTGGTACAAGACGACAGTCATTTTATTAAAAATGACAATGACACGAATAACACTACTAACAATACTAATAATATAATAACATAATAATAATAACAACAATACTACTAATAATAATAAACAAGTAATAATGATAACATAATAATGATAATGACAATGATATTCATACGTAGTACGCTAGCTAATTACGCCGGGCATAACCCCGACGTGTGCTAAGGGGGCAGAGACGATGAAGCTCATCAGAGCCTATACATACATACGGAGTCGCCACCAGCCCTGACTCACGGAGCTCCCAGTTAGCCCATCCCGCGCGATGCGTTCGATGGTGGTATGTGATTGAGGGTGTATGTGGGGGTTCGCTCCAGTACCCGACGGCACGCACTTAATGATAATGCCATTTACGCGACTAACGCGACCGACCGATCGATCCGCTCAGGCCGGCATGCACCGTACCGCCGCTGGCCATTAGGGCCTGCCGGACATACATACAGTCGTGTGGACTGCTTGCCACCATGCATGCCATTGCCAGCTACGATCGACCCGCCGGAGGGGGCGGTCGGCTTGCACGGCTCGCACATGCTAGATATATATAGTGCTAGTTAATACGCACCCACCAGCGCGCGTGGTCCAAACCCAGCGTGTGGGACATCTCGTGGGGCATAAGGTAAGGAACGCTCACGTTCTGCGAGCGAGGGCGGTATACATGTATGTCACGCGGGGTCCAGCGTAACACATGGTTGAGCTAGCTGAGCTTACTGCTCCGTGATCCGTCAGCGATACCATTTAATAACACTATAGGAAAATCAGCAACAACAATAAAACAACATTATATGTAATACAAATATTATATATAATATTTAATAAGTATCATTATTATCATCACTATTGTCATTGCTATAAATATTATGATTATTAGGATTATTATTATTAATATTATTACTATTGTTAACAATGTTATAACAAATATAGCTATAATAATAAAATTAATATCATGATTAAATGAATGAACGTTACATACAGCGGACCCCAAAGGGATCAACGGTGTATGTACAGCGGGCCCCAGCAGGCCCCACCGACAAGGCGACAAGACACCTCCACACCTCAACGCCAAAAACACACCGGGCCATTATTATCATTTTTATCGCTAACATTACCTGCTTCAATATGATAAAAAACCAAGTGCCGTACGACGCGGCGTCATGAATGGGTGAAACTTACATTGATGTTCAATGTGCAGCTGAGAGGGCCAGGCGTAGCTCCACAACCGATATTGGCTTGGCCATCGTGTGGGCATTTGGCCTCAGCGGGAACGAACAACATCCTTCGAACAAATGGAGTCTGCAACATCGTTTTCAGCTTAGGGTCGGCCTCGGCGAGCTGCGGGATGGATGAATCACCAGCAAAAATATCAGTTGCTTGCTTTCTTTATATTATCGATGTTGCAAGCAAATAAAGCTAGCAGCGAGCATGAACGGGAAGGCTAGGAAGGCCTTCGGTCTTGCTTGCAGTGTCAAAGATAGCTAGGTACAGCGAGGTACAGGTACGTATAGTACGTAATACGCACGAAGCGAGGCATCCACTATCGTATGTACACATACATTGCACATAGAACCGCACGCCGGTTGGGCGTATCCAACGTGTCACTATATATATAGCTAGCTAGTATGCGCGCGTACAAGTCTCACTCGATGTTCGCTCGCTCGTTCACGAAAAGCTAGAAGGATGGAGCTCGAACATACAGCACGCAATCACTCACCAGCCTAGCAGCTTGCTCAGTCAGTCGAGGCCAACCTCTAGGATAGCATCCGGTTGATGAATCGAACACGGTCAACTGGGTTTCTGTGGTGTTAATGGGAAAGTTGCCTTTGCATGGAAGTTGCAGGGGTCCCACGACTACCAAATCTTCTTGCTTCATGAAGACCTTTCCGTAGGAGCACGTTTGATAATGGCTCTGCGTGCATACAACGCATGCAGGTGGGCGGCATATGTAGGCAGCAGCAGGCAGGCAGGCAATAATGTACAGATAGACTGATCGCGTGGCTAGCGTGAATTGTGCATTTGTTAAGAATAAAAAATCTCGTGATTATTGCCATACTGGATCGGGGCCTGCCGCCGCTTTCACAAATAAATCGCGCAACGTGTACGTGCGTGCGTGTGTACATACATTATAATAAAGCAAGGTTACACGGGCGAACTATGTAATTACTCTGCTGGATATCCGTACTGGCGGCGGACAGAACAGCGACGAGATCAGCGGGACACGGGTCCACAATACATCATTCCAGATTGATGAGGTTTGGACACATTCCGCTCCGTCCTACGCTTGCTTATTGCGTACCAGGGTTGATTCAGGGGGGCTTACTTACGCACTACACGCACGCACATTAACCGGGCGACCGCTTATAAGCAGCCGAGCCGGCTCGCTCGCTTTCAACCGATTCTCCTGATGAGCACCAATGGGTTAGTATCTGAGAAATCTATCGCCGGCATAGCCGAGCGAACCCGTCTAAAAATCGAATCCCCGGCTCCCTCCCCGCCCGCCGGTCGACTTCGTTGTCTTGGTGGACGCTGATCGATGACGCTAATGACGCGGGGGGATAGGCGGGCATACTTGTAAATAATTGACATATATATATACTATGATTAGTAAATAATTAGTAATTATACATTAATTACTAAATACAGTAATGGTAAAAATAGTAATTAGCCAGCCGCACCGCCATAGACTGGGCACGCACATACATGGCATGTTTGCGGGCATAGTGGGCAAGCAAGTAAAGCTGCTGTGTCGGGGTGGGCGCGCCGCCGGTCCCTCTACTCCCTCGACAGCCGACGACGCATGCGGTAGACATCTATCTAGCTAGCTAGGTCTGTCCTGCGGATACGCGTACGCCGGACGGAGAGCCCGGCTTATCTAGCTTATCTGGCGTCTGTAATTACAGGTCTGTACAGGTCTATCTATCTCACCGCGCGTCCGCGGGACAGGCCTTCATTCGCATATGCGCCGCGCGAATGATGATGAGGTAGGCATGCACGCGCGCGCGTACTACACGCGCCCGAATCGAGCTATATCAGGTCCTGGGTTAAGAAGGTCCTGGATGGGTTGATCCCCGACGTTATGATGAGCTGCTGCTGCGATGTGGAGTTCAGATCACATACAGTTGATGGATTGAGATTCCCACACTGCATTATTGATTGGTTGGTGGAGACGGCTGAAGCCACCCTCGCTCTGTCTCTACGGATGTATGTGCGGGTGGGATGAGGTGGGATCCATCAGTTGGCATGACCAACCGCCTTACTTGGACCTCTGGTAGTATGGCGTAGGTGCAGTGAAGCAAGGTGCGTGTGGCTGAAGGTGTCTTGCATACAGCATCAAATACTACGCACGTCTGTATTTTTTTCCATCGACTATAGATTCCATCGTCGTCTATTAGACGACCGGCCTCAATAGACCGACTATAGACGACGCCGTCTATAGTTCGTGTCTATATACGGTGTAGAACGCGACAAAAACGTTAGACAAGGTCGCTCGTCTGGAAGCCTATTCGCACTGCAACGACTCATACGACAAAACTACATTTTATTTAAGGTTCCTACTGCATTTTTGGGCGGGGCCCCAGCGCGAAGCGCGTTCGGGGGGCCCCGCCCCCTAGGATTGCCCATGTCCGTGTGTGTGTGTGTGTGTCCGTGTGTCCGGTAACGGCAAAACGTTCATTATCCGCTAAACTAATTCGCTATGTTTGTCATATTAATTGTCCTCTATTGCAAGGTAACTTTGGTTTGGCTGAAAAAAATTCTTTGCGCACAAACGGTCAAAGTAAAGCTCCGCGGTCCCCATGGACCCGAGTCAACATCCAACCAACGCCTCTCGCGCTCATATTTGTTGCAACGGGTGCCGCGTGATGAATACTTGAATTAGGAATGGGCGGCGCGTGCTAAATTGAACTTCGATAGTGTTCTGATGTTTGAACATCAAGATACCACCAACATCTAGATTTGCCTTTCTGTCTTGCCAGATGAATACAAATCAACAATATGTACTGAATCAAAGTTTCAAGATGCAAAGGGATAGCGTACCGAGTGCCAACGAGTTCTCCAGTTCCGATGGCCCAAAGTCCGGGTCTCACCGCGGCTTTTTCGCACCCTGTTTTTGCCTTACATTTGCTATGTAACTTTTGATAGCAAACTTTAGAGGTTCACGTCTGCTGCGGGCGTGCAACTGAAGGGTTGCATGCCTGCCGACGGACCAAACAACTACAGTTTCACGGCAAAACAGGGATGCTTCAAGCTTGCTTTGTGATCATCTGCTTCACAGACGGATGTGGTAGTGCACTATCGTTACCATAGTGCCGATACGATGACCGCCGTCGCCGGCGGCGCGTACTGCAGGATGGTTTCGGGGCTGCCGACGTGTTTGGGCTTGGTGAATCTATGCACGCCGATCCCCCTTCAACATCAACGACACCCCCAATGGCAACCTTTCACTCTCTCACACTGTTGCGCGGTAATAGAGTTTTCTTTCTGAAGCAAGCGGCCTGTACGGATCATAGGGGGCCCCGCCCTTTTCCGGCTTCGAGGAAGCCGACCCCTACTTGTTATTATTGGCCGTGCAGCAAGCGCGGCAACTGGCGCTACGGAGCTGAACAGTTAGGTAATGGGCGATCGAGACGGGCGGGCGAGATGACCACCAAGCGAACCTGAATGTATACGGTAAGTGCACACTTTCGTGCACGGCGACTGCATGGAAGGCAACCGCTTCAAAACGTCGTACGTCACCGACCGAGCAATCCATGGGTCCGTCCCATCGGTCAGAGCCATCCCGCCTACTGACCTGGGCGTTTGTTAGAATGGAGGTTGATGTATTGAGCAGACGGTTGTAGACGTCCTGCGTGGGTGGGTCGAGAAACGAACAAGGTGTGTCCGGATAGTAGTTATGCAGCTAAATGGCTGGATCTGTCTAATCTGTCTGCCTATATTTTCGTTTACGCAGTGGTTGGTGAGGAAGCTTCATTCGGCTGTCGCCGATGGCTGTCACCGATGACCCGTGGGGTCCGCTGTGACATTCTCTTATATAATAAAATAATAATAATTAATAATAATAATGATAATAATAATGATAATGATAATAATAATAATAATAGTAATGGGTTAGATAGGTGGGAAATGAGGAGGGTATGCCTAGCTAGCGTAGTAGGACGGACCTAGCTATGTACACACCTGGCGGTGAAAAGGCCACTCACCAAGCGAGCTGCTGCGCACCGCCATTCCCTATCTATCTATATATCCATCCTAGGAATGATTACTACGTACATTACCAACATCACCACGCACCACCATCAGCCCCTCCCCGCGCACATACCTGGGCATTGCGTAATTGGCTCTTCCAGCCGCAAAAGTCAAGCAGGAACACTATAGCTCTGAAAGGATTGGGTTTTCCCGTGAATATCTGTACGTACACGAGCATGTGTGTGGGGGTGGCGTTGCGGAAATGGGCGACAGATTAATAATTGCTACACTTCATATATTTCTAATACAGTGAATAAAATAAGAACAGTATTATTATTGTTATTATTGTTTATTGTTTAACACTACCGTCGCTTTACAAGTCCGGACGTGCGTCTGCAAGTGATTATAAAAATAGTAATAAAATAAAATGATAAAAGTTATATTTATAATTACAATGATAATGTCAAGGATCACAAGAATAAAAATTGTATGTATAATTTATTAGCCAGGATTATTAACCGGCTAATACATTATTAACGCCGGCCGGCTCACGGACCTCGATGGCATCAGCGCCCACCGCATTGTTTCAGCTTGTTTAGCAAACGACGTTTGCACTCTCCT
This sequence comes from Eudorina sp. 2006-703-Eu-15, assembly GCA_003117195.1. NCBI lineage: Eukaryota > Viridiplantae > Chlorophyta > Chlorophyceae > Chlamydomonadales > Volvocaceae > Eudorina > Eudorina sp. 2006-703-Eu-15. Next base: position 104,740 of record BDSI01000146.1, on the reverse strand, counting down.
TTTTGTAAAGCAAATTATACACCCATTTTGCCCGTTCCCACGAGTTGCGCATGCGGTTGTATCAGAATCATCGAGACATACATGAACACACACACACATATATATATATATATATATTGCATTGTATTGTAAGCATAGCTACGTAGTTGGACTGCGTGGGTGGCACGCACGCACCTCCTTCGCGCCGGCCTTCGACAGCACTTGGATGGAGCCCCGCCGAAGGGTTGTGATGGTCTGGACTGCGCTCCCGTTAGATCCGGCCTCAAGCCTACGGCCGCGGCTGTTGCTGTTGCTGAGCCGCGTAATGGTCTCGAAGACAGCCTGCAGGAGGGGACGGATGCACGTTCGTCGGTGGCATACATGCCCAGTATTGCCTGGCCGGGCGATCCGCTTGATGATGCGGTCGACGTGCGTACGTGCGTATATAAATGCGGTCAGCGGTCTAGTGCAGTCTTCACGCGCGTGCATATGATCAGCGGCATGCGTGTTGCGTTTGATGCATGTGTGCGTGGTTTGTGAAAATCGTAGCGGGGGAAGGCGGCGGTGTGGCTGACTGCCGGCGGTGCAGGTGCGGTATGCAGGTTGTATAGGGTATGACACGTGCGCCACATACGTGCATAAATTTATGCGAGGTAAGCACATCATGTTGCGACGTCGTCCGTCTCGCGCAGTCCCTAGCTACATCGCTACATACCCCTGTACCCTCGCTAGCTGAAAGCTTGCTGCTGGTTCGTTGCAGCAAGTGCGCGAGAGCTGACGACAGTGAAAGTTGCATTACAATTAAAGGCTTTCCAAGATGCGTGCTGCTGGGGGAGTGAGTGCTTTGAACTCTTACAAGTGAGTGCGGTACACTGTGTGTATGCCGTATACGGCGCATGCTGCACACGCTGCTGGCTGTATCAGGCAACAACGAACGACAACAACAATTTGCTTTATGAATGCTGCGACAATATGTTATCTTCATTATGTTTGTTATAATTCGATTTTTACTGTGTTGGTTGCTGTGTGTTAATGGCGAAATTCGTGTTAATAATCATGACCTGCACATACACCGGCTACATATACATTACTGCCGGTCCATGTATGTGTGTGTGTATGCACGCACTACACGCACGCACATAAATACGCACCGAGATCGTGTCGCCCGTCGCCAGCGGGCCATTTTCCTCGAGGAACCTTCTGACGGCCAAGGAGCCAGTGGCGAGGGTGGTGAGCGGCAGGTTGCAGCTGGGGTCGGGGTCGTAATACCCGGTGACGGGGTTCCGCACCATTGGGCACATTAATGAAACCGTGTCGGCGTCGGGGCCATTTGCGCCGCTTGCAGTTTCCAACACGACGACGCCCACCGCTGAAAGCGAACGAACGAGTAGTAGATATCGCGCGAGCGAGCGATCCAGTGATACATCAAGCATTAGTAATGCGTGGTAGGTAGGTAGGTCAGCAACGCAGTGGAAAGAAGTCGGTTGCTTGTTGATTGTGCGTGCATGCTTGTGGTGTTGAATGGCTGGACGAATCGATCGTGAGTGATCATCACCGTGAGTAATGGGCAAAGCAAGCACGAAATCCTAAACAAGCATTATAATTTGTAAATTGCCAGCTGTGGATGCCACGCAGCTGCGAATGATCAAGGATATCGTCTGATTGTTGGGGCGCGTCGATATACCTTGCCATTGGTTGATCAATAAACAGTGCTACAATTATTTATTATTTAACGTTGTAATTCCAAAGCAAAAACGTAAAGCAATCTGTATGTCGCACAAGTCGATATGTGCGTCGTACACGCTTGGGACGTTATACCTTTCTGAGAAGTAGCAGACACGCGATTCTGGGCTTGCACGCCACCGATTCCGCAAGCACACAACGCGATAATAAATAATGCAGAACAGAACGCCGAGGCACCGTGACACGAAGCGAGCGCCATCGATATGATGTCGCTTGCGTGTGCGTGTGGATGTGCGTCAACAACAGTAGAACGGCGACAGTAAGGGTTTAATGAAGAATCATTATCTACAAGTGCATCCACAAAATTGGTTTTGACTGCTTCCGGGCTTACTATTCGGCTTTGTGTGGTTCGCGGCGAATTTCCGTACGGGAGCTGTTACGGGAATATGGACTGATACATATATAGTCGATGCCAACAGCTGCTCGGTCGGTCTGTTCGCTGAATCGATGTGGAAATACAATAAAAAATTAAATATCAAGGCAGTATCAAGGCATCGCGAGGCTATGAATGGTCAACGTCTTGATCAATGTATGCGCGCATTCATGTATTGATCAACTACCTCATCATGGCAGCATAAAAATTCCCTCAACTTCTTTGATTATGTGTTATTTCACATAATTAAACTTATTGAACTTTCTTCATTTGAATTATCAAGTGCTTTCATTTAAATTATCAAGTGCTAACACAATTTGTCATACGTGGCAAACACCCACATTGCTTCGAACAAAGCACATAAACATGCAGTTCCTTGCAGTCCGTGACAGACCAAGCACTATTATATATTTATTTGTACTATACGCGAATATTGTAAAACAAACCCATGACCTGCGAGTTGAATGACAAGCATACAATCAAAATAACTTTCCTGCATTTCGACAGTAGTCATTGATTTCATTGATTATGTAGTAAACTCCTTGCAACTCTCAGTAAGTATGCAATATTTGGGACAAGTCAATGAAGATCAGGATCCGTCGCGTCTCGTATTATTCGTCTATCTGAATACGTACGTAATACCTACCAAGCAAGGACTGCGCACCCATCCACCCACCACTAACGGGGACGGAGGCTGTGCAGCCATACCGGCCAACACACCATGCATGTTACTGATACGCCAGGATTGCCTCTCCAGAAAACCGCTTCAGACCCGCCGAATCACTACTGCAGGGGGACGGAAGGGAGCCGGTGCTTATTTAGTGCGGAGCCTGCGGACGTTGCTTCTGGCGGCGCTTGGTGCGTGGCCATAACATGATTTATACAATGTTGCCGACAACGAAAGCAGCGGACCTGTATTTGGACTCCGTATGTAACGCCGGGTTATTACAGTATAAGTCCCTACAAATGACGCTGCATCGAGAAGCCTTTGGCCGTGCCGTGTTACATTTGTAGTAGTAGTACCGTTACAGTGTGGATAGGCTTCCGGGCCCTGTCTAAGGGTTTATGTCGCGGTTTTATATGATGCTATAGGACACCTTCAACCATCATCGCACCGAACCTACGCCATACGAACCGAGGGTCCAAGGCGGTTGATCCTGCCAACCAAGGATCCCACCTCATCCATTCACCCGCACATCCGTAGGGTTCAGCAATCGCCACCGATCTAGCGTGCGAATCTCAATCCATCAACTGTGATCTCAACTCCACATCTCAGCAGCTAGCCATAATCTCATGCTCCCGAACAATGTCGGGGGTCACCCTGGGACTCGAACCCAAGACCTTAAACCGCCTAATCGCGGTAGTGTCACCTGACCTGCCGTGTTACATTTGGTATCGAGTATCAGTATTCTTTCCGTACGACCTCGTCAGGTAGCGAGTTCGATTCTGGATGGGCGCGCAGAGGTTTCCACTCCAAAAACCCTGCTAGGGACGCATGTGCCGGAGTTGGTCCGGCGGGGTCCTGCCACATGACGTGACGCGAGGTCTGGTTGAAACCACTCGTGGTAGGGGAGGCAAGGCGGAGTGGACTGCACTGAGCGATTGTATGTATGTGTCCGACCAGTTTACATGGCGCGCGCGCACATCTGTATGTAGCTACATATTTAGGCATTGCTGCACCGACCGCGCGGCTCATCACATACATCCGTTCATTCTGCAGTTGTTTGTGGAATGCGTGTCTCCGAATGGAGGGTGCTGACAGAATCATAGTAACACAACGGTTCGGGACGAAATAAATGCGCTAGTCCCGCTTGGACACGTACGCGGCCCGCCGCCGCCGGCTCTTCAGTCGGGTCCGAGCCCGCCCCCGGTTACGTACCCCGGTAGGTGCGTGCTAGCTATCTACTGACGACACCCGTGCCAAGATTGAGGGTATGGCTGGCCTGAAATCGATGTATGTGCGCATCGAACTGGTCGGACCAAGCAGTGGGCCTTCCAGCCACATAACAGGTGATTGTTTCGGGGGACTGCTGCTGCGTGGTATATACCACGGATCTTTAGGGGCCGCAGAACGTACGTTCGTTACACTCAGCAGCGTACGCAAAATACCAATATCAATTCACAACACACGCTTGGGCTTAGCGGTCAAGGGTCGGTTAACCTTTCTTTCTTTTAATTGCCAATTACCAATTACTGCCTCTAATTATTTGTGAGAATAAATAATTATTTATTTACGACCGCGCAAAGCTCTAAACCAATTGCCGGGGGTACCTCGCGAATAGTTCGAGTTTGTAAACACATACGTTGACAGCCTCGCAAAAACTATTCGCAAAAATAAATTAATCCGTTAGGTGCTTTGGTTTAGAATCCCCTAGAACCGATGCTGTTGGGTGCGCAGGGGCGATGGTCGACGCTGCGAGCTTGTGTGTGCCTGTGACAGGTCCGGGGTTGCACCATCAGGACCACCTACGGTACTGCGCTCCATGTGTTCGCTTCTGTTCCGCCTGGAGGGGCACAGCAACCTCGCAAAACTGGTTATACAGCCTGGGTGCCTCGCAAAGCTTTACATTTCCTAGAAATATTCCGAGGCGACGCCTCGCAGATAATGACAGTTCCTAAATCCAACATTTGATTATTTTTGATCCTCGCAATTTTTGATCCTCGCAAATAATTACGCTCGCAAACAATTAGAGGCAGTACGGTATTTAGGATGTTATAGCGGACCCCGCGGGTCATCGGTGACAGCCATTGGCGATAGCCGAAGCTTCCTCACCAAACACTGCATAAACGAAATTTGCGCCACCATGGCGCGCCGGACAGGCTCCACAAGTGCACCGAAACACTCCCCGCCGGGCCCACACTACCAGGGAACCACCCCGTTCCTGAGAACCAACCACGGCGAGAGATAAAGCCTGCTCAGGGGGAGTTAGCCACCAGGGCGCCCCTATTAGCAAACCACCACGCACCCCAACCAAGGCGGGGTCACTTCTCCATCGGTGAACCGTAGTCTTGGAGAGCCACGAGGGCTCGCAAGTCACCATCAGGGGCTCGGTGATTCCCTGGTAGTGGCGCCAGTTCGTTTAGGCAGTGTATGGTAAGGAAGCTTCGGCTGTCGCCGATTGCTATCACCGATGCATGACCCGCAGGGTCCGCTGTAACATCCGTAATAATATGTTTTTTTTATACATGGATGCATGGTGACCTCGCTCTACGAGCAGAGGCGGGGTAGATGCTGAACTCCGCAGCGGGTGGCCACCCGCCGCTCCATGGAGCGGGTCGATCGTAGATAGGTAGGGGCTAATAATCAACCTCAGCCAGAACAAAGCGCTGGATGCTATGGCTGCGTGGATGGGTGCTGCTCGAGTAGTGCAGCAGCTGCGCACCCCAGCCATCCACACGCACGTACGTACGGCTAGGGAGCTGGCTGGCAGCAGGTGTAGCATGTATGCCCGTGCGTGGTATGGACGAAGTTCCAATTCCAGACGACGGCGGACACACTCTGCGACTGCTTTCAGGCTCCCATAAGTGTTTATAATGTGACACACAGTGTTCGATAAGGTAACCGTGTTCGCTTATTGACCACGCAGCCGAGCGATGATATATAGCTAGGTAGGTGGACCTCCACGTACGTAGCCAGCTAGGTAAGGTAGGTAAGGTAGGTACAACAAAATAAAGAACGCATGGAGGGATGGAGGTGGTGCATGCGGTATGTAGGTGCGCAGTCGTAAGCTGGCTAATGTATAGGCCTGTTGGCATTGCTGGTGTGGTGCAGAGTAGGCTAGATAGGTCGGCGGCGACGGCCCCATCTGGCTAGTTAGCTGTCTATCAGGGCGAGCGCCCCCGCGCCAAACAATGAAACGAAATTATCTCTCGGATATATATGCGATTAGAAAGAGTAGGACCACGTATAACAAAAAGAAATTACCGGACGGATATGCGCCGGTAGGTGTATATATATATATATATATATATATATATATATATATATATATATATATATATATATATATATATATATATATATATATATATATATATATATATATATATTATATATATATATATATATATATATATTATATATATATATATATATATATATATATATATATATATATATATATATATATATATATATATATATATATATATATATATATATATATATATATATATATATATATATATATATATATTATATATATATATATATATATATATATATATATATTATATATATATATATATATATATATATATATATATATATATATATATATCACATGCAAGGCAGGGTAGGGACCACGCACGTACGTGCGTGCGTGTAAGAAAGAAAACATTACACATGCATGCATCTCGCCGCGCGGGTATGCGAGACGATGACTCGGTCCGGGGCACCCATGTAGCAGCCACCGTTGCCCAGCCAACTACCAGGAGCGAGACCACCGAACGCATAGAACGAACGACTGCGAGTGAGGAGGGGTTGGCGGTGTACCACTACTTGAACCATCACCCATGCATTCAACTCCAATGACGCCTGTCGCCAGGTACTACATACAAGTACGTAGCTAGGGTTCTATGCTCACCACGCACCATATATCCGCCGGCGGCCCCCACGCGGAAGCATACCATCGTACTCATCATCATCAAACAAATGGGGGATGCCCAATGTGCATACATGCATGCAGCTATATATACGCACGTCCCGCCTTACCACGCACGCCCTGCATGTCATCAGTGTGACAGTCTCCAATACGTACGACGACGTGCGTATTTTCTTTTGTATATATCGATATGTATGTGTGTATGTATATGATTGTTGGCTCGCTCGGAGAACTCCGCCGTCGAGAGTCACCGAACGAAGCGAGGCCGGCCGGCAAGTAAGCAATCAAGCGAACAAAGGGCGGCACGTACGCCGCCCTCTGTCCATGCACAAAACACCGACTGTCGTTGATTGTGCAATTGCTGCACTGCTTACACACGCATCCATGTAATACATACAAAACAAACAAAAATACCGCCGGATGTATGGACGGGAGTGCTTATTCATTCTCAGCTTGGGCATGCATATTCGCCATCCGTCCATCGATCATTAGGTACGTCAAGACGTACGCCACAAGCATGCATGCGCTGCCCGGCACGTACGCACACTACACTACCTACATACACCGATCCGGGAAACCCATTTTTGTAGAAAACGACAACAAAAACCAAGCAAACGAATGAAGAAGTTATATATAGGCTCAGCAGATCAGGAAAACCACGAATGCGTGGGGCCTGAGCACCGGACGAACATATTTTGTAAAGCGAAGTCGATGTATATGTCGCCTATCTATGCTTTCACTTCCTGCTGGGGGATGGGCGCACCACCACCGGCGGGGGGGAGCGGCGAGGTGAGGGGCGGACCGGTGGCGACGGCGGAGGCCGTGGCGGCCGCGGTGACGGCTGTGGTGAGGGTGGTGGGAAGTTGCCTGTGCAGTCGGGGTCCACGGAGGACACCAGACCGTCACTGCGGAGGGAAGGTGAGGGAAGGGTGACAAAAGAGACAGGGGGAATGTACCATGATTATTAGTGATTATGATATATATCGTGCGTGTATTCCCATCCCGTAATCACCGTTGCCTCGGTCCACTACTGTAGCATCATCGACACCATTTGTGCCATGTATGAGCCGGAATCAAAATTTTCCTAAGTAAGGTCGCCACAGCCAGCATGAAGTACATGCCGCAACGTACAACGGTCGGACTTGCGACCCATGTATGCCTTGTACACGCTGATGATAAATAATGAACTAACGACATTGTTGCGCTCCTAGAACGCGCGCTATCAGTGAAGGACAACATGAGGCTGGGCGATGCTAAGTTCATACATACGTGCGTAGCACCCTCTGCACCCAGAAAATACCATGGATGGTTTCGGCGGCGGCCGGTGCGTGCGTGGTGCAAGATACGCACGCTAGCAGCGAGCGAGGGGATTAATCCCAACAATAAAACCCTGCCCCCTACCTCAACGTGTTCTTGTTGTTATATGTGTTACAAGTGCATGTATATCAAGATCGTCGGATGCTCGATATTATTATTAACGATGATATTATTATATATAAAGGATGTTGCAGCGGCCCCCCGCGGGTCATCGGTGACAGCGAACGGCTACAGCCGAAACTTCCTCACCATACACTGCATAAACGAACTTGCGCCACTATGCTTGTGAGACTTCGATGTGAGTGCGCGTATGCGTAGTATATATGCGGTATCCTGGAGTGCCGATTATTAATTTACCATCGTATCATTGTTGATGAGTGTTTTAAATGATATTTTTTTACCAGAGGCACTACTCACCAGTCCAGGTCCAGTTCGGATTCACACTCCTCGGAACCTGGCCTGCCCTCTGTCTCCCGGTACATCCGGCAGATCTCCACAACGGCTCCCGAGGGCGCAGTCGAAACAACCTTGATGCGGACGCCGCCACCCAAATCAGTGCTGGGGTTGTACGGCACGAACGGTCCCGTCCAGACGTTGCGGGCCGGGAACGATGTGGTATCCGCAAACTCGAAGCGCGGACCGAAATCGAGTAAGAAAGAGCGGTTCGGATCCCGATCATTTTGTGCGCCGTCGTATCTGTGGATGAAAACCTTCCTGTCGTACTCACTTTCCAGCGCGGCATCGTACCCGCCGTAGGATGTGTTGCGGACCCGGTAGCTCACGAATAATTTGGGGTAGTTCAGGGTGGGCGCACCGGGCTGCAAAGACTTCATCCCCAGGTTGAGGATCACCATGTTCTGATCAGTGGCGCTGGCCGGCGGGATGGTGAGGGTCAGTCGGTTTGAGGCGGGTTTGAAGCTGGAGGCGGTCAAGTTACCGTTGGTGACGGGGCCGGCCCAGCCCATGCGCCAGTTGTAGGGCGCGTTGTGGCAGTGCAGGCCTTGGCTGTTTGAGGGCGACTTGCCGATGGGGTCGGTGGCGTCACCGTACTCTTCATAGAATCTACATACACACATCATTTTAGTTGGGGTTTGTCATCCATGCATTGCATTGTTATATTAGTCGGTGCGAGGATGGCCATATCGCAAGCTTTTATAGTCGTATGTTGTGCCGGTCGTTGGTGAGTAAAACCGAAGCAGCAGCTATGCGCAGCCCAGCCTATCTACGTACAACGCAACTAACGCAACTGATCATACATAAATACTGATCACGCTATCTATCATTATAATTATTACTATTAGCGGGGTCGGCGGATATAGATTGTACCCTATTGCGCGCGACGGCTGAAGGGCAACTAACGCGAGCGCTCGGGACAACAGTGCATACACGGATGTGGTGAAATGGCTTTGCATTGCTTGCCATTATTTTGGTAAGGTGATTTAGGGTCGAGCTAGGATAGCTACGACGGAAGCAAGATTGCTCTACCACCAGCACGCAGGTTGTGCGCGCGGCGGGTTGGCCGTCTAATGTAGTGCGTGCTTCAGCGTGCATACGTTTGCATGTATGTACGGTTGTGCGGGGTGCCGCATTGCGTTTGCTTTATTTGCCGCCGTACACACGGCGGGGCCACAGGTAGTCGACCCTGGGGTCTCTCCTGGTGGGCAGGCAGGCACGCGCGTACCGCCCAGCAGTAGTAACTCCTCTTGCTTTCGTTATTAGTTGGAACCTACTTCTGCACGCATCGACCCCCGCATACAAGCACGCATGCGCAACAAATAAACGGCTGGACTAGCTGCTGGACGCACCTGCCAGCATGGTTAAGGCCAAAGCTGTGCTGCAGCTCGTGAAAGAGGACGTGGACGTCCCTTGAGTAATTCCCCTGTGCAGAGCGAGCGAGGTAGGTAGGTAGGGAGGCGGGTTAGATGTCTCATGCGGGTGGGTGGGTGTGTTGTGCGTTCAATAGCAGTGCGTATTAGCAGCCTCGCTCGCCGGTTCAACGCACAGCAGCATAACAACCCCATGTGTAACACTATAGATCCCATATATAAATGTTATGTATAGACCTGGTATGTATATGTAGACCTGGACTCCGCCGGCCGGCGGCTAGGGTGATTAATTAGGTACAAGTAGGGGTCGGCTTCCTCGAAGCCGGAAAAAGGGCGGGGCCCCCTATAATCCGTACAGGCCGCTTGCTTTAAAAGGAAAACTCTATTACCGCGCAACAGTGTGAGAGAATGAAATGTTGCCATTGGGGGTGTCGTTGATGTTGAAGGGGGATCGGCGTGCATAGATTCACCTAGCCCAAACACGTCGGCAGCCCCGAAACCATCCTGCAGTACGCGCCGCCGGCGACGGCGGTCACCGTATCGGCACTATGGTAACGATAGTCGCCTCTGCACTACCACATCCGTCTGTCAAGCAGATGATCACAAAGCAAGCTTGAAGCATCCTTGTTTTGCCGTGAAACTGTAGTTGTTTGGTCCGTCGGCAGGCATGCAACCCTTCAGTTGCACGCCCGCAGCAGACGTGAACCTCTAAAGTTTGCTATCAATAGTTACATAGCAAACGTAAGGCAAAAACAGGTTGCGAAAAAGCCGCGGTGAGACCCGGACTTTGGGCCATCGGAACTGGAGAACTCGTTGGCACTCGATACGCTATCCCTTTGCATCTTGAAACTTTGATTCAATACATATTGTTAATTTGTATTCATCTGGCAAGACAGAAAGGCAAATCTTGATTTTGGTGGTATCTTGATGTTCAAACATCAGAACACTATCGAAGTTCAATTTAGCACGCGCCGCCCATTCCTAATTCAAGTATTCATCACGCGGCACCCGTTGCAACAAATATGAGCGCGAGAGGCGTTGGGTGGATGTTGACTCGGGTCCATGGGGACCGCGGAGCTTTACTTTGACCGTTTGTGCGCAAAGAATTTTTTTCAGCCAAACCAAAGTTACCTTGCAATAGAGGACAATTAATATGACAAACATAGCGAATTAGTTTAGCGGATAATGAACGTTTTGCCGTTACCGGACACACACACACACACACACACACACACACACACACACACACACACACACACACACACACACACACACACACACACACACACACACACACACACGGACATGGGCAATCCTAGGGGGCGGGGCCCCCCGAACGCGCTTCGCGCTGGGGCCCCGCCCAAAAAATATAAATCCGGGCGAAATAAAATCGGGTGCAGCAACATTGGCTGCTGTCACCGCCGACGACCCGCGGGGTCCGCTGTAACAACCTTCATAATTATTACATAACCTGGACACAATCAGAAAAGAAACGAATCTACGTGGGGGGTCATAATAACTTGACGCCCCCAGCCGCCAGCTCTTAATCATACGTTCAGGTCACGCAGCTCTTACATGTATATGTACATACTGCTCATTTCGATCAGGTCCGACCAAGGGGACACAAATAATGCTTACATTTGTATAAACGTTTTAAACACTACGACAAGCCGTACAGGGTTTATCCGAACTCACCTTATAAAATGAGCGGCACTTCGAGCCTGTGCATCCGACCTCCGCTAGACCCGCCCAAGCACATGTGGTCTGATTAGGCAAAACCATCATGATACGCCGCTTCCAAGGCCAGTTGAGAGCGGTTGCCAGCGCGGGGTCGTTGGCAGCCAGCTGTGATCGCACGAACGAATGCGTGGACCAAACGAAGGGAGCCATCCAATTCACATTAATTTACATGGATAGATCTCTATCACTGGCTGGGCTAGCTGCTGGGCAGAAGTGCAAGCTGTGCACACTCGCTGCACATGCATGTTACCCGCGCGCGCCCGCACGCACGGATCTAATGTAACTCGCTTGGCGTGCTTGCATTTCGCGTTAATTTATTTATTTGACAAGATATGTATATAAATACTACCTTTCTTTATGTAATATATGAAGCTTGCTATATATATATTCATAATCATGGCAAATTAATAATGATGATGATATTACGTATCGGCGTACCCCTGGAGTGTGTTAACAAGGGCCAGAGACGATGAGGCTCTAGAGGCTCACGCATTTGAGCTTAGCTATACGCCGCCGCGACGCACCGGGCTGTTGATCGCAAATAAGAGTGAGCCGCATGGGCTAGCTAGCTAGATAGATTGAACGTACGCATGGAATGAACGCACTTGCTGCGCATACGCGTCCCCGGCCTGAGTCCAGTGCAGCTGCTCCGCGAAGCTGCAACCCTTCTGCGCATTGAATTGGTAAGGGAGGACTCCGCTGTATACTGTCCCCGTGCAGTTGACGGTAATCGGCCCCACCACCACCACGTTGCTTGCGTTCCAGATGACTTTGTTGTGTGAGCAGGTGCGGTAGTGACGCTGCGGGCGCACGAACACGTACAGATGAGTAAGAATGAAAATACGTAGGCAAGGTATTTGCAATGGTGCTATAGTTATTCTTGGTGAATTCATGAACTCGAAGGTCTGTCCACCGACGCACATGTTGCTGTGTATCAGATAGAACATAAAAAAATTGATGCTTAGGCAAGCAGCCGAAACTAGGCAAGCAATGCAAGCAAAGTACCAAGGAACAGAAATCGAGAGCGAGCGGGATATACATGTGGCTAGAATGACCCCAGCTACTGCAAAACGCGTCACCGCTGCAATGATCAACGAATAAATTTTGTCTTTATATAAATTTTGTCTTTATATATAATAATTTACCAGCAGAAATAGACGTTAGCTACCGGGGCGCCGCCGAGAAAGCAACGTACGCATGCATGCATCTGCGAGAATATACAGGGACCCTCCTCCCAAGGACCTGCGGGCGGGTTCACTCACCTGGACGGTGCCTTCAACTGAGCCTGGCACATTGTCGAACAAGTATTTGCGGAATTCCTAACGGTGGGGCAGAGGAAAGGGACGGAGGCAGACAGCAGGCCCGCGCAGACCTTCGATTGCGTGTCGCCAGGAGTTCGTTCGTTATGCCCCACCCAAAGATTAGCAATGCGTGTCGCCTGGAAGCATTGATACTGAGCGGATATCATTCAAGCGGTGTTCAGGTGCAGCAACATGCACAGGTACCGCATACATACAGTGGCTAGCTACGTAGTGTTTCATGCATGCTACGTACATACCTGTGTGCTTGTCAGCCCCGCTAGCCCCGCAAGCAAGCCCGCATACACGCACAAACAACCCGAGCGCGCGAGAGCACGCAGTGCAACGCCCAAGCGTGCGCAGCCCGCCGCGAGCAATTCACGATTCGTTCACTCGTACGTACAGAGCCCATCAAGAAGTGCTTTACGTATTATTTGTGCCCAAGCAACCAATGAAGCTGCACGCCCGAGCCCCGATCCATACTTTGTTTCTGCAGGCTAAAATCGTTTTATTCCCCAACAAATATTATTTAACAAAACCTCCCCCTGTCCTCAATCGCTTGCCGCGCGCCCCCTGGACACGCACCTTCGATCGGCAAGCTTGCTTCGTACGTTCAAACTATCTACCCCTCCATAGTTCACACGACCATGCACACCCATCCACACCCAGCCACACACCCACACAACCACACACACAAACCTCGGGGGAGCGGAAGGGGTTCTTCCAGCCGCACATGTCCAGCAGGTACACAACGCCATGCAGCTCGATCGGCGAGCCAGTGTAGGTCTGCAACAACGAACCGGCGGCGGAAAGACATCATCATCAGTCACAGATTACGACATACATGTACGATACGTCTTGCTCGACATGCCCAGCAGCAGGGAGGGATACTATCTATTCAGTTGCTACACCATTCTCGCGGACCCATACCAGCGAACTCTGCATGGGGCGTGGACATGTCCAGAAACTTTATTGCACGCAGCAGCGCAGTAGCGCCGCTAGCGCCGCAAGGCCACCAGATGAAATAGATGCCTTTGCTTGCTGGTTACTGGTGCCGCGCGGCACTTATTATTATCAGGCTTGTCCTCATCCCGACTTGGCGCATCGATGCACATAAACACACCTCCTTCTGCGACTTGCGGCTCACGACTCGGAAGGACTCCGGTCGGAACCTCGGCACCAGGGCCGGGGCCGCCGTGTCGGTCGTGGACTCTGCCTGCTGCGCCACCGCCCGGCTGTTGTTGCTCGGGACGTACTCAAAGCAGGCCTGTGATGAGAAAGGTCGCACACGAGGGCAACGTACATATATATTCAGCGATTACAGCGATACTAGCTGCGCAGCGCATATGAAAGAGTATATGTCCCTCCTTCGTTCTACTCCGTCGCTGGTGTATGTGCACGCAGTAGTTCGGTGCTGGAATCCATATATAGCATCCATAAACTTTCAAAAGCAGGTGGTATGCACGCAGACGGTCACCGTTGCAGATTGGTGCAACGTGCGCACGATTGCGTGTTCCATCGATCATGCATGCACTACATGCACTTTTATTAATTGCGGATGGAGCAACTGGACTACTGTGCGGCGTTATGTATGTGGGAACGTGGCTGCGGTGAAGTAGGTGAAGTGAATCGCACCAGCAACCCAGCTAATAAATATCCCCCGCCCCTGCACATACATGCATAAAGGCACGCATGTGCCTGCTGTGCGTGGTTATTATCGGGCTGCTGGATGGAGCAGGGGCATGCAGTTGTGTGGCATACGGGGCATCGGGCACTGCAATTATTCCCCTTCGCTGCCTGTCATCAAGTACTCGTTGTCGGCTCTGCCTGTCTGCCTCCAACTAACATGCACGCACCTGGACCAGGTCCCCGGACAGCAGCTGGTGTTGCTTCTGGAAGGCCTCCACAGCCTCTTGGCCCCGGACGATGCGTCGCAACGGCAATGAGCAGCTGGCCACTGGCTTAATAAAACCATCCACGGGGTCCCGCTCCTCAGGGCATCGCAGCTCGATGTAGTCTACAGCGCGCTGCAATGTGTCGGTGGTACCGTCGGTCTGCTGTAACCGACGGAGCTGGAGGGCCGACATGATGTGCGCTGTGGCTTCGACTGCGTGCATGTGCGTGAGACGGGCGGAGTCGTCGCGTGAAATAAAGATGTGTGGGGCAAGCACACCGACGCAGCTGTCAGCTATGTGTACCGATGTGTGTGCATGTGTACCGATGTTCGTGCGGCTAGAGAAATGCACCACATGAAGTCGCTCATCACGGCATGCACCTATAGGTTACGCACAATTAACACATAATATAAAACAACCCGCTCACATACAATGATAATATCAACAGGCAGACAAGCAAGGCAGGAAACTACAGGCTTGCTTTGCTTGTATTGAAATAATGCCAGCCAGGACGCACTAGCTAGACAACAAAACACAGTTCCTGGCATTCAAGATGATATCCGGGCATTCATTATTATATATATCCACGACACGCGGAAACGAATAAAGCGACAACCGTCGCACCAGAAGCGGTTCCACTCTTCACCACTAAGCGATAGAAATAAGTTCAGGTGCACTCGCAGAGTAATCGCCAGCCAGGTAGTAATTATGTACCTGGCACGCAGGGACGGTTGCTCGACTGGGCGCGAACGATCGCTGCCAGGGCCACGACGTGCGCGCACAGCGAAAGAATGGACAGCACTGTCATTTTCGCCATTTGTCACAATGTGCAATGACAACTAAAAACACATACGTCGGACACTTTATGCCCAATTATGTGATGCTAGAACGAAGTTGGATGAATTGGGTTCTAATGCTAAAGGTTACTAAAAGAAAAGGCAAACACACTAAATGTTAAAAATCAATTAGTTAAATGGAAGTGGTAAAAATAATTTAATATAATTATTCAAAAAGTTGATTGGGGACCTTATGTTCAATTTTCTGAAGGCTGTTGGTCTCCTCGACCGTACCCGTACGTCCAATGAACCGACGCACCGGCCCAGCAAGCTAGCTTCCTGTAGTAGGAATATGTACAAATCCATATACATTATTAACAGTGCTTTATTGTCTGGTCGCATTGTGCACACGAGCTAGCATGAATGAACGAACGAATGAACTGCGGCGACTGCGGGCGCCTTAACGTGTGGGGACTGCTGTGGTGCCGCATGCCGCCGACAGGCAGCGAGCACGGAATAATCATTGCCACGGAAACGCACTCGAGGAATGCACGGCCGCACACACAATCCTTATCACGCCTCGACCAGCCAACTTGCTTAGCACACGTACGTATGCATGGGTTACACGGGTGCGTGCGTGGTCCCACTTAACGACACCATCTATACCATCGATCGATGGAAATATAGGACAAACGCGCGTACAGATGTACAGATGTGACGTACGTAACTTGCAGAGTGCGTGCGACGTGCGTGGTATGTTTGTTTAGTTTGTTCGTTGAGCCGAATGAAGAGAAAGCGAGCGAGGCACGGCGGCGAGCGAGGTGTATGTAGCTAATGTATGTTGCTCGGGCGGATGCACTTGTGATTATTGTGATACTTGTGAAGATTCGTACGTGATGAACCGCGCGCGCTTGATATATTTGCGCAAAAGCGGCGTCATTCGTTCGTCGTATGTACGTGCAGTACCATGCATGCAGCATGCAATTATATATTATGCGTGGCACTCCGGGAACGAACCTTCGTCCACATCTTGCTTCCCTTCCCCCTTTGTGTTGCAGAAAACCTTTCGATCGATCGATCGCCCTCGCTTCGTTTTTGCGTGCTTGCTGCACTCCGTCGGAGTTGGAGCCTTCGTTGAGCTCCTGTTTTGCGTGTAAGCGATGACGTGATGATGACATGGTGCAGGCCTCAGGGCGAGCGGCCCCGCACCAAATAATGAAGTTACCGGATATGCATCTATCGGTGTAAGAAAGAGTAGGGACCACGCACACATATATAGAAAACGTTATACATCTCGTCGGGTCTGACTATGACCGGGGCCCATCTATCGTCCCGCTCGATCGATCGGCCGGGAGACCATCGAATGAATCATGCACTCCTGCCTCTAGTGCATGAGCGAGGAGGGGTCAATGCGGTGTACCACTTGCATTGATCCATCACCCCACGCATTTAAATCCTACGACTTTGGTCTGTCAGGTAGGGTTCAATGCTCGCCACACTCGTGGAACGGACCTATCTTCATAAGCCACTTAGTATCTGCATGGATACTTCGTATCGCCTTCATAGATAGTTCATGCGCAATTCATACGCCCGCAAAGTGCTTCATTACTTTACTTCCTACGAAGAGGAAAAGCATATGCATATGAAGAAGACATATATAACAGGACATAAAAATGATGTTAGAAAAGCGCCGCAACATAATGTTTTTGTTACGTGAGTATGTAGGACCGCGTCTGTCACATTTGAACGGAACCAAGGAAATCCACTCAGCAGGATCTTCAAGGTTAGTCCTCGCCTTTCACAGAGAGTTTCGGCTATTGTAAGTCGAAGTATTCCGTTGATTTACGGTGTGAGGCATGAATATACGCAAGGAAACCCAATTTCGGCCAGTAGCCTTAGTTGGCTAACTGGCGCCAGTAGTTCTATTCTTATGGCATAATGGAACATTAAATTTGACCGCATGGTATCGGAGCAAGCGGTAGTGATATTATTGCAAAGTGGAATGTTCACGGTGCATACATAGAGTCAATAATTGTAAAGTGCACGTAAGGCCTACAGGCATATGAACATATGTGTAATAACAGCTAGGCCGCCTAAAGTGAATGAAACGAATAAGCATGGGAACGACTGGCCGCAAGGCGGATGCTTCCGGCGTCTGTCATTTTAGGGGCCGTGTTTAACTCGTGTATTGACCGTGTTGGAACCGCTCGTGTATAGAAAAATATACGGATAGTGTAACATGTCAGCGTGTATACACGGCCGGTATATATACCTGGTGTATACACGGCTGGTGTATACTCCACGGCTATACACGGGCCACCTACGGTCCATACATGTATACGCGTTTGGGATGCAGCTGGATGGCACAGCTATACACGGCTGATATATAGTCGGCGCATGTATACATGGCCGAGGTAAAGTCAGTGCATACTATTGAACCCAGGAGCAGTCACAGCCTTGCGCTTTGATTGATGGTATCTGCACCGCCTAATAAACATGGCCCGGGTTTATCGGTGTACACTCGCCTCGTATATAACTCGTACGTGTACATACACCGGCCGTGTAATACACGGCGTGTCGGCATATACACGGTCCTCCAAATTGCAGACGGGCATTGGGCACAGGCGGCGCGCAGGAGCTGAGCAGCTCTGGGTGGATGGCTTCTTTGGCACATTTACAGCGGAGGGGGCCGCGGCGGTACCGGTAGCAGCGGGCATCGTGACAGCAGGTATGTAAGCGACTGGGCCCGGGGCGCGCGGGGCTTTTGGGTGCCACTGACACTGTAGACACTGCGGAATCGCAGCTGGGCGAGGCTTGTTCAGACTATGACGGGGATGCCGCACAGTAGGCTTTACACTTGGGCGATCCACGGATGGCCAGGGGGCGGGGCCAGGGGCGGGGCCAGGGGCGGGGCCAGGGGCGGGGCCTTGTATACATATTATGAAAGCTACATGGCGAGCGAGAGACGACCTGACAGGGAGCCAGCGCGCGGGAAATTAAATGGAGAACGTAAGTGCCACAAACTTAAAGACTTCATAGCACATAGTGACATCAGTGCAAGCTTGCCTTTAACAAGAGTTTGAGCTTGGTTGGTCCGGGACATTGGTCGCCAGCAGGGTGGCCTGATTGTCGTTTGCCATTTAGGGCAGCTGCATTTCGCAACCTAACAATGAGTTACAACTATCTGTCTTCACGTTACAGGAGAAGCGTGATCAACGACTGAAGTGCCTGCTGAGGCACCGCTTGTGGAGCCGGTGGAGCACAGCAGAGCGAGCGGCCGCGGAGGCATCACCTGTGGAGCCGGTGGAGCACAGCAGCTGTGGGGCGAGCGGCTAAGCAAAGCGGCTAGTTGGTGCATAACCGTGGTCACGGCATGCGGGGGGGCCCAAGGCGACTGGGGGCAAGGCCGCTGTCAGTCCGGGCGAGGGAAGTCCACCCTCGACCACGTCGAGGGGTATGGGAAACATCGATCAGGAGCAAGTCATCATTGGGAGGGGAAGAAGGCGCCCAAGCGCAGCCGGTGATAGCTAGAATGAAATAGGGCAGGGGTTGTAGGGGTTGTACGGGGCTTGTCGTGTGCGTGCACATAACTGATGAGAAGTGACTGACCAAGTAGGTAGCTATGTTAAACTAATATAATTGTAACGTCCGGGTAGTCAGGGAGAATCCCCAAAATGTCAACTTGTGCCGTTGCTCCGACGTTACAACTGGTATCGAGATAGACTCGGATCCTAAACTCGTCACCAAGTGATGAGGAATATTTGCGAAAGCTTAGGTTGATTGCTTGTGGGCTCGATCTATATTGACAAGTGTCGGTGAAGGCCCTCGCTCTAAACCTGATACTAGAGGCGGCGGCGGGCGGGCGGGCGTGGTGCACCTGACGCAATTTGGTCTGTCTCTAGGTAGGCGCTTGCTGTGGAGCGGAGGGTTGGAAGTGGGTGAGGGGCAGATTCAGGCCGGGGTGTCCTCCAAATACTCCAAAGGGGGGGAGGATATGTATATGTATATATGCATATATTATATATAATATATGTATTATATATAATATATGTATTATATATAAGGTTTTATATAGGGTTTTATATAGGGCCTAGGGCTTACATATGTATGTATCTGTAACGTCCGGGAGAACACCCGAAAATGACAACTAGCTAAACTAGCTATGCTAGTGCCTTTGCTCCGACGTTACACAGATATGAAGACGCGTGAATGTGTATATTTGCGAGTCCGAAATAAACAGAAAAGAAGGAAGAACGAAAGTCCATTTTTTACACACATCACACATGATGAATGAATGAATGGTTGTAATAATAATAATAATAATGATAATAAGAGTACGCCGGCCGGAGCCTGGCGTGTGTCAAGGGGGTGGGGAACTGAGGGGTGGCGTAGCCACCGGTGTTGACCACCCACTGGGCGACATTCAGAATGTTGGCACGACCGACGTCATCGCCATCGCCGCTGCCTGTCAGGCCAACCCATGGTGCAGGGGCTTCAACAGTCAGGGCTGGATAAAGTACACCCTGACCGCTGTTGCATCTGCACCCGGGTTTTGCTTCTACACTAAGAGCGCAGGACGTGAGTACGTGCTTGCGTTTTGGCATACATCCGGCGGCGAGATGCATGGCGGTCGAGCGGCGTAGCCACCCCTGTATGCCCGCACCACCGCCGGAAACCATGCCCGAGGCTATTACTTGTGCGCTCCCTCTACTCCTACCAGCACTCGCCGAGCTCGGATAATCGCGCCCGCGGTGTCAACTGTATGTCGGTGGATGTGCAGACAGGTTTTGTTGGCTTGGTCGGGGGTGGCCCCGAGCTTACATAGGAGCATTTTCAGTGTACAGCAGGGTAAGGTCCCTGTACTGCCCAGGGTGACAATTTGCGCATCAATATAGTGGACAGTCCAGCCCGCCCGTTCCAGTTCCTCTTTGAGTCGGGCGTGCTGCGCGGTCTTTTGCGACAAATTTTCGGCGTGTTGCAGGTCGCCGGTATACCCCACCTCGGTGATATAGACCTCGTGCGCGGCCTTGCCTGCGGGTCCCTTGTAGTGTTCACGCTTTGTTTTGTGCGAGGCCAGGGTAGCTAGGGTAGGTAGGGAGGAACATGATGTCTGGTCGGAGGCGGCGGACCTCTTGCTTCATCGGTCAGGTGTGGTAGCATCCATTTAGGAACACGCGTGCCGCTGCAGTACTGTAGGACGGGAGGTCCTCGGTTAGTTCGGCCTGCGTCCATGATCATGTAGCCGCCACCATATCGGCCGTTGTGAATGCAGTCTGCAATGAAGCGCGTCGCTCGATTATGCCGGTTGATGTACATCCCTTTCACCATCGGATTGTGACAGCCACCAAGTATATGTGCACTGGAGTCGGGTGTCGGGCCAGCCGGACAGCATGCACGACACAGGGGGCAGTTCCCATCTCCGCCCCGCCCGTATAGTTTCTTGAGCTTGGCATTGTATAGAAGCCCGTACCGTGCTTTCAAAACTTGCAGTTTCAGCCAATGTCCGATGTTAGTATTATTGATGTACGCATTGCTGTGCTTTGGGTCCAGGTTCAACGAGTTGCCGCGCCACTTTTCCGTTAGTAATTTGTCGTTAGTGAAACCTCCAGACGCCGATTTATGAAGGCGTTTAAAAATTCCTTTATTGAGATCACTAACATATAGGCCTGACTCCTTTTGCTTCAGCCAGAACAGTTTATCAAATGGGGCGTTATCAGCAGTTTCAAGTACGTGGGGCCTCGGGCTACGGAAGTTGCGCCTTCGTCAGCTCTGTCATTACCTTCAATCCCCGTATGTGGTTTGACCTTCAAGAACTGAACAGTAGTGCTCTGCTGGGCACAGTCGTATAGGAGCTCAACAATTTCCATAAGTAAAGCTTTGTGCTTAGAGATATGAAGCTTACTTGGGTCATTTATCGCTCGTTTGATAAGGTCCAATGAGGCTTGCGAGTCGGTGGCGATGGTTAAGTTATATCGCTCGTCTTTATACTTGGCGATTGCCGCTCGTATGGCAGACAGTTCAGCTCGTTGGATGGTGTTTGTGCAGCCCTCGCCGTACGGGTCGACGTGCAGGGTATCCCCGGTGAGTCCGCAATGTACCGCGGCGCCGAGCCGGTTCGGCCCGTCGCCTACTATCGGCTGTATGCAACTGCCATCTGTCCAAAGAATGTCTTGTGGTGGAATGCGAAGGGGCGTGTTGCCTGCAAAAAACAGCTCTAGTTGTTGACGTAAGTCCTCGTCCTCCCGTTGGGGAGCTAGAGCCGTGGCCTTGGGGGCGGGCGGTATCGTGTTAGTCATCCGTCGCATAGCCTGGGCGACTCTGCATGAGTAAGGGCGCTTGCTGTTGGTGCTGTTGTCCGCGCTATCGTGTTTGTGCAGGTGGTTTTTCGGCGTGCCCTGGGCCTCCGCTTCGAGGAGTTCCTGGAGGAGTATCCGCATGGACCGGGCGTTCAGCCCGCGTATTGCTGTGTCGTTCGCGACGACCAGCAGATCCAGGCCTCCCTTGTAGCCGGGAGCCGAGGTGTCGGTACCAATCCCTCCGGTGAGCTGGCTCATAGGGCCACGGCCTATCCGCCCGAGCGAGGTAGAACATGTACGGCGTGTTCAGAAGCTGGGTATGCGGGCCACATTTGCTGCTGTGGGGGACAATGAGCAGTGTAGCTGTGGGCGCAGCGGATGCGGTCGTGTGTGCCGCGCCTGCGACGGCCCACATAACTGCCTTCCGGACACTTGCGGGGTCCGGATCAGGGTGCGCAATCGAGAGACCTGTAAAAGGTAGGGAGTAGGCATCCAGGTTCGCCCCAAATAGTTGGTCTTCCACGTGTGCACTGAAGTAATATTCGATCTCCGCATCACAGTTCAGGGGCGAGGAGAATCTTTCAACAACCGGGCCGGAGTCTAGCGCCCGCAGTGCGTCTGTGAGTAAATGACGCAGTTGCCCGTTCGCGGTCGTCTGTGATTTCGGTGTCCCTTTGGTCTCCTTGCCGTCGGGGTCCTTTCTGTACCTCAGAAGGAGGCGCACGACATCTTCTGCGAAGCCGCCCTGGGCGGCAAGACTTCTATGGGTCTCTGGGTAAGTTTCCTTCGTGTGGTTATGGCGTCTTCTCAGGGTGTCCAGGCGTTGCATACTAAGGGTGCCCACACATTTTCCTCTCGGGACGTATACGAAAGCTGTGGTTTCATCGGTAGTGTCTCCGCCGGTTGTGCGCAGCCCTAGCTGGATGTGGTAGCATCCCGTGGGGAGTGTGTCCGTGTACGGGTTGCAGGTAGGGAGCATTCTCAGAGGTAGTGTGCGCGCGGATGAACCTTGCACGTTGCGCTTGCTCCAGGGCTGGTGGCTTAGGTGGCTCCCATCGGCCTTGTCGTTCTCGGTTGGAGAGGTTCATGTCCTTGGGTTTGGCATGCCCTGGTCGTGGGTACGCTCTGTCCGGCAGTTGCGTCCGCTTATATGCGGCCAGGGCCTCTCGGCCATTAGGCAAAGAATGGTTGTATACCAGGGCAATTCCCAGCAGGCCCCACCGACAAGGCGGAAAGACAACTCCACACCTCATCAACGCCACAAACAAAAGCACACGGGGCCATGACTCCGCCCAGACAGACACCGAAGCAAGCAGAGGCGCACAGCAGGGCAACACTACCAAAGGGACGGGCACAGCAGAGGGCGGAATCCTCAGAAGTGGATAATGCCATCCAAGCATAGGGAAGGTCGCCCACACAGGCACACGCACCATTTCCCAGCTACCACCACCCCCGAAGCACCCAGCGCTGCACCCTCTCGAGGTCTTGGAAGACCCACGCGCGCCTGGCTCGTGACACTGCCTACACATAATAATCTATATATCCATCCATCACAGGTAGGCTGCCACCAGATGACTCGCGCTCGCTGTCTACACTGTCTATTGATCATGGATGGCAAACGAGCGAACAAGAAAACAAACAATCAGCATGCGCAGTTGCGTTGGTTGTTTCAAAACAGACAGGCAGGTACGTACTCGCTGCCAGCGCGCAAGCTTACTTGCGTACGCACGCACGCTACGTAATATATAATCACATGCACTCAAGTATGCCGGCGGGGCCTGCGGACCGCCGGCAGTCGCCTGCTAACAGTAGTGCGTGTCACGCCTTCTGGGACGGTGGACGTGGCGGCGGTGGGCCCCTCGGCGGCGGCCTCATGCGAGGAGGCGATGCCGGTGGCCGCAGTGGCTGACGGGGTGGCCTGACCGGGCGGAGTGGTGGTCTTGGCGAAGGCGGCGAAGGGGGCGACGGAGGCAGTGGAGTAGTCGGAGGCGGCGGCGGTGGAGGTGAGGGCGCTGGTGACGGGGGAGGAGGCGAGGGCGATGGTGGTGAAGGCGAGGGGGGCAGAGGTAAAGGCGAGGGTGGTGGCGGTGGCGGGGGCATGGGCGAGGGCGAGGGTGGTGGTGGTGACGGCAGCGGCGACCGTGCCGCCGGGGAGGGCGGTCGTGGAGAGGGCGGTGGTGGCGGTGGCGGGGATGAGCGAGGAAGTGGAGATGGGCTCACCACCCCCGACGACGACGGGGTGGAGCGGGGAAGGGGACGTGGTGAGGGGCGGACCGGTGGCGGCGGCGAAGTGCGCGGCGGCCGCGGTGACGGTGGTGGTGGCGGTGGTGGGAAGTTGCCTGTGCAGTCGGGGTCCACGGATGACACCAGACCGTCGCTGCGGTGGGAAGGGCGCGGGAAGGAACGGAAGGGTAACACAAGATAGAGACAGGGGGAGTGTATCAATTAATGGCAGTATTCACATTCTCATATTATATATATAATTCACGTAATTATTCACGTTATATAGGGATAGGTAGGGATAGGTCAGGTGACACTACCGCGGTTAGGCGGTTTAAGGTCCTGGGTTCGAGTTCCAGGGTGACCCCCGATCGACATTGTTCGGGAGCATGAGATTATGGCTAGCTGCTGAGATGTGGAGTTGAGATCACAGTTGATGGATTGAGATTCGCACGCTAGATCGGTGGCCATTGCTGAACCCTCTGTCTCTACGGATGTGCGGGTGAATGGATGAGGTGGGATTCTTGGTTGGCAGGATCAACCGCCTTGGACCCTCGGTTCGTATGGCGTAGGTTCGGTGTGATGATGGTTGAAGGTGTCCTATAGCATCATACAAAACCGCGACATAAACCCTTAGGCAGGGCCCGGAAGCCTATCCACACTGTAACGGTACTACTGCACCTATAGGGATAGGGATTTATATACGGGTTTATGCGTGGCCACTTTTTTTAATTATTTTTATTGTTATAACATTTATTGTGACCCGTCATACCGAAAATAAAGCGCTTTCAAGCTGATGCTACCGATCTCGGATCCCTCCAGGACCATTACGTGACACTATTTGTGTTATGCATGGGCCATAATGAACATGCTTGGGACGGAGGCTAGCCTATCCGCCAACAGGTTGTACCGCAACGACTTGCGACCCATGTATGTACACACTGAACGCACGGCAGTTTTAATTACGCTACTGCGCGAGCTGGAACAAGACAACCTGCGGGCGATGCAAAGTGCCTAGCACCCGCTTCACAGAAAACATGGTTGTGGGTGCGGGTGCGTGCTGCAAGGTACGCCGGCAGCAGATCGAGGATACCCGTATTCCCATGAGTCCTGCCCTGCCTTAGCTTTGTTGTTGTTGCTAAATTTTTGCTACGACGCAGGTATACCAAGCACTTCGCACGCTCTATGTCCGTGTGCGTTATGTTTGAAGCTTGAACCAATATGCCCAAAAGTGTAAATAATCATCTGTGATCGTCTCTGTATGTCTAAATATTTATTAATATTAATAATTAATAAATATGTATCGATTAATTCAAGTAATTCTTATTTTATTTATAAATCCAAGTAATCATTACTAAGTACTTATATCTCCTCATACGGTTTATTCTCAACAGAGGCACTCACCAGTCCAGGTCCAGTTCGGATTCACACTCCGCGGAACCTGGCGTGCCCTCCGTCTCCCGGTACATCCGGCAGATCTCCACAACGGCTCCCGGGGGAGCAATCGAAACAACTTTGATGCGAACCCCGCCACCCAAATCAGTGCTGGCATTGTACGGCACGAAAGGCGCCGTATAGACGTCGCGGGCCGGGAACATTGTGGTATCTGCAGTCTCGAAGCGGGGGCCGACATCCAGCAATCTAGTATAGCCGTCTAGGTCCCGGTCATATTGTATGGCGTCGCTTCTGTGGATGGAAACCCGGTTGTTATACTCGCTTTCCAGTGCGCCGTCGTACCCGCCGTAGGATGTGTTGCGGACCCGGTAGCTCACGAATAATTTGGGGTAGAGAAAGGTCGGCGGGGCTCCGGGCCGTAAGTACTTAGGCCACAAGTTGAGGATCACCATGTTCTGATCGGTGGCGCCGGACGGCGGGATGGTGAGGGTCACTCGGTTCGAGGCGGGGGTGAAGTTGGAGGTGATTAAGTTACCGTTGGGGACGGGGCCGGCCCAGCCCAAACGCCAGTTGTTGGGAGCGTTGTGGCAGTGCAGGCGATTGTTAAATTCGGGCGTATTGCCCATGGGGTCGGTGCCGTCACCGTAAGAGTCATAGAACCTACGCACACACATACACACACATAAGTAAATTTGGGCGGGTTATTAAATATACATAAATAATTTAGTCTGTGCGATAATGGCCATGCCGCATGAGTGTCGCAGTCGATCGATGTACTGGTCGTACGTAGATGAGTAATATCGATTAAATTAATCAACAGCTAAGCGCATCCCAGTCTACAACGCAATTGCGTGGTAATACATACTTCTCACGTTATGTACAACGTTTCGTTAGAGGGAGTTGGTTTAATGTTGTATCCGATAGCATGCAAGCAACGGCTGAAGGGCAACACGCTCGGCACAGCAGAAGGGCGCGCGCGCCAGAGAAACGGTTTTGCTTGCCATCGGTAATGAAGTGATAAAGATATCGATAGGGTCGAGCTTGAACGGATGATTGCTTTAAATGTAATGTAACCGCATTAACCACAGACACACAGGTCGTGCGGCGGACGGGTAGACCGCGAAATGATGAAGTGCGTGCTTTAGCATGCACACATCAAGACACGACATGCGCATGAACGGTTGTGCGGGGTAGGTGCCGCATTGCGTTTGCCGGCGGGGCCGCAGGTAGTCGACCCTGGGGTATCTCCTGGTGGGCAGGCAGGCACGCGCGCACCGCCAAGCAATCGTAACTCCTCTTTCGTTACTAGTTGGAACCGGAATGAAGTGCTTCTGCACCGACCCCCGCATACACGCATGCATGCGCAACAAATAAACGGCTGGACTAGCTGCTGGACGCACCTGCCAGCATGGTTAAGGCCGAAGCTGTGCTGCAGCTCGTGAAACAGGACGTGGACGTCCCTTGAGTAATTCCCCTGTGCAGAGCGAGCGAGGTAGGTAGGTAGGGAGGCGGGTTAGATGTCTCATGCGGGTGGGTTGAACGAACGCTACGCTCGCAGCTCTTATTCCAATCAAACTCACGTACAGCTCATTCCGTTCAGGTCGAGGGCACAGAACTGCGTGCAGTACAAACTACAATCAGTGTAGATTGCATGCCCAGAATAATTATTTTTAATAATTATTATCATACATTTTATTATAATAATATTATTAAAATATAGCAATAATGAGTATTATTTTGTTCTACAAGCAGCAAGCCGTATAGGTTGGTGCGACATACAAGTCGTAAAATTCGTACATGGTATGCATTACATACCCCTGTTCCTCTCCATGGTGAACTGCTGGTTGCCGTAATACATCTCGCACCTTAAACCATGTGGGGCATGCAGGGCCATTACTGCATCCGAGCTCCGCTAGACCCCGAAAATCACATGTAGTCTGATTAGGTAAAATATACATGACACGCCGCCGCCGCCAGTTGAGAGCGGCTGCCAGCACGGGGTCGTTGGCGGCCAACTGTGAATGCACGAACGAATAGATCAAATGGGGGGAGCGAGTCTCTATTAATTTTTTGCATCGATGTTTCTGGCTGGGCAGAATTGACTAAACTCGCTGCAATAGATACCCGCAAGCACGGGAGATGAAGGAACGGAGCTCGCTCGCTCGGCGTGCGTGCGTGTGCGTGTGCGCAAGTTCGCATTCACTTGTTTTTGCCCAGAAAGCAGTATAATTGGTAAATATATATTGACACATCTGTTGGTTTACCTCTGATGTCTTGATGGCCGCATCCATTAATCTACATAACTATATATAACTATAACTATATATGTATATCAGTCACGTTTTTATTCCAGCTTCCAAACATTGCAATAAGTAAACCGGCTGCCGGCGGGTAGCTTAAATAGGCGGATCATGATTTCTCGATGGACGGGCATTCGTGTTGAGCACATGCATGTATACAAAAAGTAGGGTTTCGGCTTCCCCTAAGCCGGAAAAGGACGGGGCTACAATCCGTACAGGCCGGTTGCTTGCGTTACCGCACAAGAGTGTGAGAGAGTGTCGTTGTTGTTAAAGGTGGATCGGCGTGCATAGATTCAGCAAGTACGTAAGCTCAAACAGGTAGGTACGTACGTAGCCCCGAAACCAACCTGCAGTACGCGCCGCCGGCAAAGGTCACCAAATCGGCGTTATCGTAACCCTAAATATATAGACGCCTCTGCACTATCTACCACAACCGTCTGTCTAGCAGGTGATTACAAAGCAAGCTTGAAGCATTCGTGTTTTCCCGTGTTTTCCCACTCGTGTAATAACTGAAGGCGTTTGGTCCGTCGGCAAGCATTCGTTGTGCAAGCCAGCCCTTAATAAGTTGCACGCCCGCAGCAGACCTGATGAACCTCTAAAGTTTGCTTTCAATAGTTACATAGCAAATGTAAGTAAAAACAGGATGGATAGGCTGCGCAGAAGCCGCGGTGTGACCCGGACTTCTGTAACTTCGGGCAATCGGAACTGGAGATCTCTATATAAAACGAACTTGTTGGTACGCAGTATGCTATCCCGTTGCATTCTGAACGTTTTTTCAGTACAGATTGTTGAGTTATGTTCATATGGCAAGACAAAAAGGCAAATCTTGATGTTGGTGGCATTTTTATGTTCGATGCCAGAACATTATCACGGAATTTTAATTTAGCACGCGCCACCCGTTCTTAATCCAATTTGTCAACATGCGGCACCTGTTAAAACAAACATGAGCGCGACAGGCGTTGATTTGACGACGTTGACCTGTGTGGTCCATGGAGACCGCGGACCTTTAATGTCCGCGCGCCGTGTGCCGTGTGTCGCCTTGGGCAACGGCAAAATGTTGAAAATATTTAGCAAGGTTTGTCATATTAATTGTCATCTATTGCTTAGCTGGCACAATATTTTATGTGCACAAACGGTGCAATCCTAGGGGGCGGGGCCCCCCGAATGAACGCGCTTCGCGCTGGGGCCACGTGCGTGCGTCCAAAAACGAACGAGCAGTCGGCGCGTTGAACGCACCTGCTGCGCATACGCGTCCGCTGCCTGAGCCCAGTACAGCCGCTCCGCGGGTTTGCAACTCTTCTGCGCATTGAATTGGTATGGCGTGATACCGTTGTATACCGTCCCTGTGCAGTTGACGGTTATCGGCCCCACCACCGCCATGTTGCTTGCGTTCCAGACGACTTTGTTGTGTGAGCAGGTGCGGTAGTGGCTCTGCGTGCAGCGGGCCGACGGATATGCATATTTGTTGTAAAACATTGTAGTAGGTGTTGTACAATGGTGGGCCCTAGCTACTAGCCCTACACCTCAAATACAGTGCGAAGCACTATCCGAGCATCTCGAGCGTCTCGAGTAGTATATATGTATATATATATATATATATATATATATATTGTAATATATATAATATTGTAATAAATACACCATCCACCGTAGATGTACAAACTGAAACACTTACCTAAATGTACGTATAAATATTAAAGTAGGCAGGAAGGTAGAGGTACACCGGACGCACTGGACGCACTTAGACAAATGCATTGCTTGTAATAGCCCGGCCAGCCACACTCGACAACCGGGCCCTCCCCAGGACCTGCGTGCGGGCTCACCTGGATGGTGCCTTCAATCGAGCCAGGTTCATTGTCGAACAAGTACTTCCGGAATTCCTATCAATTGGCCAATGGGTGATGAGCAAGGGAAAAGCAGGTAAACGAACAGCAGCAAGGCACAAATTGCGTTGTCATACTTAATCATACAGCAGGCATCTGCAGCGAGCTGCTTACAGGCAGAGCTCGCCGCCCCGCAATCGTTTAGGCACCCCTGGACATCTTGAATCTGCAAGCGTCGTGTGTTCTCGCCATCCCTCCCTAGCTCAACCGTGTTTGAGACCACGCACACCCACACAACCCTCTCACACGTACGTCGCCGCATTATTCCCTGCTGCTCCCCTTTGCCGCCTTGGCATGCACGCATTTTCGCTTGCACGCAACCTCGCATCATTACCACTCTGGGAAAGACTTTTCTCCGTATTTGGAGAATCGCCCGTAATATGGGGTGGGCCAGCCCGTAAAGCGCGACTGGGCAACTTTACGGATGGCTTGGTCGAGACAATTGTCACTGCACATAAACATTAGGAATGCTACTCTTTTATGATATTCTTGCTGGGATATTATTGCCGAGGCAACGGGGCAGAGTTGGTTGGAGGCGTCCGTAAGGCGGGACCACTTTCCGTAAAGTACAGTTTCGCAGATTACGGACAAAGCAGCAGCAACTTTTGACTTTCACTCACAGTGGGCTGTTTGTAACCAGGACCTAAGCAAATGGACTGTATTTCACTTTTTTTACGTTGCCACAGCTTTTATGTATAATCTGTGTTCGGCGCTGGACAGCTGGCTACATCCCAAGCTATTTTACTGGCATAAACATACCGCTGCATATGTATCAATTTAGTTTGCAAGGATCAACGAACGAAGTTTATGATGCAGCGCGTTCCGCCGATGCCCGGATGCCTTATGGGAAATACCGCGGCTCTGCTTAACAGCCAATCGCAACGCCTCGAGAAGTCTATTAATCACAAGTAAGACTTCAATAAGATATGAGCAGAAGGCCTTTGCTGCGGAACGATGGTCGTGCACCTTGAATGACTGTGACATACCGCGTACCAAAGTGGATAGGACAATGCTTGTCTGCAGACGTATTGTGAAGTATTGAGAAGTCATTACAGGTCCCGATGCCTGAATACGTATGCCGGCTGGACTTTCGTGCGCGCGTGTCATGGCAAATTAACCCCTCCCCGCCTTTCCACGCACTCTGGCCCGCCCCAGCCACAGGAACGTACGTATATATAGCGGCTGCGTTGGCCGCTGCATTCGAGCTGACAGTGGTCTCGTGACGCCGGCGGGGCGACAGCAGCAGGCGGTGGCAAGTAAGCAGGCGTCTTAAAGGTACGACAGCCACAGGTCCATCAGCCAGCACTTAAGCGGTTTCGGACAGAGGGAATCCTTGGCTCCCACAAAGGCTGGATCAGGGGAGCACGCGTGGGCGGGGTTGGAGGGCAGGCTTGGGCTCGCAGCACGACGAGATGGGACGCACCCGGCACACCACTATCACTGTGGGGCGCTTGACTACGAGCTCGCGCGTTACACAACCCATTAGGCGTTTGCACGCAATTCGGCCCCCCCCACAGGGATCGCCCGTGTGTGAAGCTGGCAATGTATGGCTGGTTACGTGGGGGCGACACACAGCAGGCAGTGGCAAGCCCTTAATGTGAGATAGTCAGGGGCTGGACGTATTCCTTGTCGCGCTTTACGGCAAGACCGTCTCCGTATTATGGGGTGCGGGTCCACGTAATATGGGGTCCGGGTTCCCCGTAATGTCTCTCCGTAAACTTCATTCGTAAAATGTCTTGTCGCGCTTTACGCCAAGTCCGTCTCCGTAAAACCGCCCCCATTTTAACCGCCCCCATTTTACGGTTTACTTCACGGCAAATCCGACACCCCCCTTTTTCCCAGAGTGTACGTTATTCTGCATCGTCCTGGATGGGTCGTCTTCGGCGGTGCTGATGACTACACGGCGTATTGCTTGCAGGCAGATGGATGGGTACATTACGACAAAAACGGGTGGATCGCACGCACGCACGCACAACATTGTGCTGTGAGTAGTCTGTGTGGCCAAGGCAGCCGACCCGTACCAGCCAGTAGTCTTCGTTCCGCGACGCAGTGACACCCAAGCAAAGCGCGCAAGATAATCGATAGCGTTCTTACGACACCGCATATATATATATGTATATATATATACACTATATGGGTCGCTCGGGCGATGGGAAAATTATATACGCATACGGGAGACTCTTGGGCGCTACTCTGCCCCTTGCATGCCGGTCACGCACTCGTATTCCGCCTGCCTAAGAACTACACACACACCTACACACAAACCTCAGGGGAGCGGAAGGGGCTCTTCCAGCCGCACATGTCCAGCAGGTACACAACGCCACGCAGCTCTATGGGCGAGCCCGTGTAAACCTGTAACAACCGGAAAAAATCCATACATCAGTCACGGATTGCTTTGTGTCATGTACGTCATGTACGGCATACACAGCAAAGAGTATATAATATATACGTAAGTACTACTCACTATCTACATCGAGCGGCGGACTATGCATACGGCACGGACATGTCCATATTTGAAGTACGTAGTTGCTTGCAGCGCAGTGCCGCACGCACGGCCATCAGGAAAATAAGTCCAATAATGCGTGGGCACCCTTAGAACCTGTCGAAGCATGGATTGATGGGCGTCCAAGAAACGAAATATCACAGGTTTCTTGGGGGTCCGGGAAATAAAAACATTCCGGATTTTTGACCGTAAATATTCTTTTTATTTAAGATAGCAACACTGGTCGAAGCATGGATTGATGGGCGCAGGCAGGTATGTCTCGCTCGATTGATTTCATGCATCGCATGCATACACATAAACGCACCTCCGTCTGTGACTTGCGGCTAACGACTCGAAAGGACTCCGGTCGGAACCTCGGCACCAGCGCCGGGGCCGCCGTGTCGGTCGTCGACTCTGCCAGCTGCGCCACCGCCCGGCTGTTGCTGCTCGGGACGTACTCGAAGCAGGCCTGTGATGAGAAAGGTCGCACGCACACGAGGGCAACGTACATATATATTCAGCGTTACTAGCTGAGCATCTTTTATTATTGTTGTTATTATTATTATTGTTAAGATTATCTATTCTCAAGGATGTTATAGTAGACCGTCTATGTGCCTCTGCCTACTCCATCGCTGGTAATAATGCCGCGCCACTGTAAGCCAGGCTTACTTACAGCCGTCTCCAGGTCTCACCCCTGAAAAACACTGTACATATTTCCAAAGTAGTCACGCAACCCTGAAAAGGCTGGATAGATTTGCTTTTAAAGGTTTTATAATGGCTTTATAAAATAAATGGTGGTCTTGCGTTAAAAATTCTAGCTTAAAGTCGCACAGGTAGGGCGTCTGGGAATTATTCGCATTTCCGCGCGCGGATTCTTCTGGCTGCGCGCGCAGCCTGAAGAATCGTCGACGATAAGGTATTTACATCTGCAGATTAAGGCGACCATAGCGACTATAATAAATCATACGCTTATGAGTGGCAAAGGGTTAAGAAGTAACGCGCGCTTTGCGGCTGCCGTTGTACACAACTGGACGGGGGTGCATCGGGGGAGTCGGGGGAAGGGGGTGCGCATGCGGGAATCTCCATCCGTCGCGCAGGCCCTCCAACAATTATACTAGCAACTTTCACAGCTATGGCTGTATTTATTTGTCTTGCGCGACCATTACTCAATTATTGATTTATTATTGCACGACGATGAATGCCCCGGAGGTACGGCACATTCGTTTGGACGTTATTATCCGGGCATGTGTAACCGTTACGAGGTGGGGCATAGATAGAACGGGTATGCCCCTTGCCTGTCATCACGCACTCGTAGGTTTTCTGCCTGCCTACCAACATGCACGTACCTCGGCTAGGTCCCCAGTCTGCAACTGGTATTGCATCTGCAAGGCCTCAACAGCCTCTCGCCCTTCGACGATGCGTTGCAACGGAATCGCACAGTTGGCCACCGGCTTCATCAAGCCGTCCTTGGGGTCCCACTCCTCATCAGGGCAGCGCAGCTCGATATAGTCTATAGCACGTTGCATCGTGCTGTTGGTACCGTCGTTCTGCTGTTGCTGAGTGAGCTGGAGGGCCGACATGATGTGCGCAATGCCTCGGACTGTGACGACGGAGTCGCCATGTGAAAGATGTGGGGCAACCACACAGAAGCAGCTGTCAGCTATATGTATATAAATACATCGATGTACATCATTGTTTATTATTGTATACATGCGTGAATATCGACGTAACACAATTTGTATATATATATATATATATATATATATATATATATATACGTATGTAAATATATATGTTAACAAACATCATTGTATATCGATGAATGTATCGATGTATACATAGCGATGGCAGCCAGCACCAGGCAGCAAATCACATGTCCCGCCATGATTGAGCGACGGATGCTATCTGGTCATCCGTCATACCCACGACACACTGAAACGATCGAGTAAGGCGACAAATAAACGTCGCGACGACTACATACGACGACGACCGTCGCACCAAAGGCGGTGCCACGCACTCTCCACCACTAAGTGATAGAAAATAAGCGCAGGTGCACTCGCACATACAGGATATCGCCAGCCAGGTACGTAGTAGTTACGTACCTGGCACACAGGGGCTATTGCTCGACTGCGCGCGAACGATCGCGGCGAGTGCCAGGACGTGCGCGCACAGCGACCAGATGGACCGCAACGGCGTCCTTGCCATTTGTCTCAATGCGCAATGACAACTAAAAACGCATACGTCGGACACGTTGTGTCAAATTTTATGTGATGCTAAAAATTTTATGGAACCGGTTTAATGCTAAGGAAAGGGACTAATCTCGCTAAAGGGTAAAATCAATTATTTATATTTAAGTGATAAAAATGACCTAAAATAATGATTCCAATCGTTGAGTGGGGAACTTCTATTGAATTTTCTCGAGGCTGTTAGTCTCCTCGCGTGACTGCACCCGTACATCCAATGAAAAGACGCGCGCGCGAGTCGGCCTAGCTAGCTAGCAAGCTAGGTCATCGTCACAGGAACAAAGAGAAAACACCGCCATACAACACAACATCAATACTATTGCTTTATTGCTTGGTCAGATCGTACACACGACCATGCACGCACTGCGGGCGCCTAAACGGGGTTTGTGGCGCCGCATGCATACCGCTGATACCGCGGTATGGCATTCTAGTTTGGGTTACCCCTACCTGAGTAACCAGATACCCCTGCCTGGAGTTACCCTAACCCTTTAAAGCCAGCAGTTGGTTATGTATTCGTTAGCTCGCGGTTGGCCTGCCCTGCACATGCACATCTTACCTGCTGTCCAGCCTCATGTGTGTTCCAGTCTAGCTAGCCGCCAGTCCAGACCTATAGATAGCCGAAGGGTTATGCTTATTACTATCAGTCCCTTCACGCTGAACATATATAGTGGATACTGCTCTTGCCTCGAGATTTCTGAGCTCATCAATCACTTCTGGGATTGTAAACAAACGGCTTGGATACGTCTCCATCGTTTCGACTCATCACTTAGGCGTTGCTTGTTCGCCTTAGGCTTCACATACCTGTACGGCCACGTACGGTCCCGTACTTAGGGTTACAAGCGGCAGCCTTAGGTCCGTCGGTCACGGCTACGACGACTAGCCCTCCGCGTGCTAGCAGCCTGCCGAGACCTCGTGCGCAAACCCCGTCATGCAAACACAAGCTACTCCGCGGTTGTAGGCTTGGCGTAGGTGGAAACGGTGAAGGCTCAGTGCTGGTGGATGGTGTCCTACTTGAGGATTCACGCAAGTCTTCCGCATATCTCTCGCTCCTTGCTCTATCTCGCTCTAATCCTCATTATCTCGCTGGAGCAAACGTATTAGTCATCGCCGTACAGTCGTGCGTACAACACCGTGCGTACCTATCCGTCGTTGTTTCCGACGGAGACAGCCGCGGGCGGGCGCTGCGTCCTCATACCAATCAACTACCCCTGACGTTAGTTCACAGCAGGGTACCGTGATCCATGAGGGGCAAACGACGCGAAATGTTTGGGTCGGTGTGCTTGCTTCTGCGTCTGTTGGCGTGTATGGCGTGCTACCTCTGCGGGATCGTCGCACGTGTAGAAATTGCCTAAATTGCCGTTCTATCTATCTCATCGTTTCTCAGCTCGGGCATATTTACCATACAGTACATTCATCGTCGTCATGGACGGACGGACGGACCGGCGTCCCGTACATGTATGTATGCACTCGGTTGCTGCATATACATGTACGTATATATCCTATGCTAATGGATACCCGATGGAAGGAAGTGCGTATCGATCGTCAGCTTGGGCTTTTCACCATCCATGCATGCATTACATCCATGCATTACATCCATGCATTACATCCATGCATTACATCCATGCATTAATCCATGCATTACATCCAGCCATCGTCAGCAGGACGGATGTCCCCGATCGCTCCCCGATCGATGGACATGCATTCGCCGCATGCACTGCGCTCCTTGCTTGCTTGCTTGCTTGACCACCGGGTCACCTCGCTGCTGGCTGGTCGCTCGGTGCACTAAGATAAATAAAATGATGACGTGCACGCACGCACGCACGCGCGCGCGCAGCCTGCGCGCGCGGCACCGACCGACGCCGGAGCTTACCTACATATCTATCACAGGCGGCCACGCACGCACTACACGCACTTCTATTGCCACGCACCCGACGGACGACTCGCGCTCGCTGTCTACGCTGTCTATTGATCATACATGGGATAACAAACAAGGAAAACAAAAATCAGCATGTATGCGCAGTTGGTTGCTTTAAACAAACAGGCACTCGTTGCTAGCACGCAGGCTTGCTTTTATTGCATACGCACGTACGCCACGTAATAGCATACAAGTCTGCCGGCGGGGCCAGCGGACCGGCAGTCGCCTGCTAACAATAACAGTGTCAAGCCTTCCGAGGCGGTGGACGTGGCGGCGGTGGGCCCCTCGGCGGCGGCCTCATGCGAGGAGGCGATGCCGGTGGCCGTAGTGGCTGACGGGGTGGCCTGACCGGGCGGAGTGGTGGTCTTGGAGAAGGTGGCGACGGGGGCGACGGAGTAGACGGAGTAGACGGAGGCGGTGGCGGTGGCGGTGAGGGCGCTGGTGACGGGGGAGGAGGCGAGGGCGATGGTGGTGGTGGTGACGGGGGAGGAGGCGAAGGCGATGGTGGTGGTGGTGACGGGGGAGGAGTAGACGGCGATGGTGGTGGCGGGGGCGGGGGCGGGGGCATGGACGCGGGCGAGGGTGGTGGTGGTGACGGCAGCGGCGACCGTGCCGCCGCGGCGGAGGGCGGTCGTGGAGAGGGCGGTGGTGGCGGGGGCGGTGATGAGCGAACAGGTGGAGAGGGGCTCACCACCCCCGACGACGACGGGGTGGAGCGGGGAAGGGGACGTGGTGAGGGGCGGACCGGTGGCGGCGGCGAAGTGCGCGGCGGCCGCGGAGACGGCTGTGGCGAGGGTGGTGGGAGCGCGCCTGTGCAGTCGGGGTCCACGGACGATAACAGACCGTCGCTGCGGAGGGAAGGCGAGGGAAGGAACGGAAGGGTAACACAAGATAGAGACAGGGGGAGTGTATCAATTAATAGCAGTATTCACATTCATATTATAATATATAATTCACGTAAGTATTCACGTTATATAGGGATAGGGATTAATATAGGGTTTACGGGTTTATGCGTGGCAACTTCGCACCCTCAAATATTAAATAGTGTGCAGATTGGCGGGTTGATTTCAGCAACAAATTAAGGTTTCCTGCCCGCCAGCGAGGCTCCTATCCTTGCTATTATCGATATAATCATTCTTATATATCACGGTTTTACGTCATCGCTGTTGATGCTGTTGTATGTGATAATTCGGTGTGTTCTTATCATTATTGCGACGGGTTTATATATACAAACCCGTATGTATATATATGTACGGGTTTGTATATATATATATACCCTATAAATATATAGATATGTATATATATACCCTAAACCCTATATATATGTATATATATATATATGTATACCCGTCGCAATAATGATACAAACACACCGAATTATCACATACAATATATATAAGTACGCCGCCGAGGACAGCACTCACCAGTCCAGGTCCAGCTCCGATTCACACTCCGCGGAACCTGGCGTGCCCTCCGTCTCCCGGTACATCCGGCAGATCTCCACAACGGCTCCCGAGGGCGCAATCGAAGCAACCTTGATTCGAACCCCGCCGCCCAAATCAGTGTTGGGGTTGTACGGCACGAACGGACCCGTCCAGACGTTGCCTTCCGGAAATCCAGGATCAGCATTGCCGAAGCGGGGCCCGGCGGCATCGATGAACATCGAGCGGTTGGAGTCCCTGTCGTATGGTGTGCCGTAGAAGCTGTGTATGAAAACATTTTTGTCAAATTCGCTTGCGAGCCCGCCGTCGTACCCGCCATAGGTTTCGTTGCGGACACGGTAGCTCAGAAAATACTTGGGGTAGCGCATTCCTAGGTTCGGAGCGCCGGGCTGCAAGGACTTGAGTCCCAAATTGAGGATCACCATGTTCTGATCAGTAGCGCCGGACGGCGGGATGGTGAGGGTCACTCGGTTGGAGGGGAGGGTGAAGTTGGAGGCGGTCAGGTTACCGTTGGGGACGGGGCCGGCCCAGCCAATGCGCCAGCTGTTGGGCGCGTTGTGACAGTGTAGACCTTGATTATACGGGGTCGAGTTGCCGATGGGGTCGGTGGCATCACCGTACTCCTCGGAGCCCCTGCATTTACATACATACACATTTTTGGGGTGCGGCGGACCGAGACGAAATGCATTACCTCAGCCGGTGCGTGGATTATATAGATTATAAGGCCGGTCGTCCCAATCTATTCATCACTTGTTCTTGGATGGTGAGTGGATGGCAAGGATGATCGAAGATCAAAAAACGGCCATTCAGTCCCACCAATTCCCGTATTACGTAGTGCTCGCGCGCTGGAACCTGAAAATATTCTGCATGCACATACATTCGCGCATACATACATACATGTACATACACAACGGCTGGATTTGCGCACCTTGTAGCATGACGCAGGCCCGTGTTGTGCTGCAGTTCGTGATAAACCGTGTGAACGTCCAGTGCATACCTCCCCTGCGCATCGATAGGGATGGCGGCGGGTTGCCTGCGTGAATGCTTGTAAAATGACAATGACGCAGGGGTGGATGTATGGAAATAACGAAGTAGTCGTGCGTTCGTCTATCTGCTGCGGCGGTATGTATATATGACGCAATACACGCAAGGCGCGCCCAGCCGGCCATACATCGCGGCGGCGGTCTAGGCGGTCTATCTGAGTAGCAAAATAACATGCACTCCGCCGCCTGGATAGGGTCACCCTAGGGTCCATCCCGGTGATTTAGTCAAGGAAACCGTATCAGTATCAGTATTGTGTGCAGCATAGCAACAATATAACGTTCGGACATTATCCGGGATATAAAACATTATATATAGGTTTTCTACATTGATTCTGCCCCCGTCCAGCTCTCACAGTAATTACAGTAATAGGAATAATACGGGTGTAGTACACGCCGTACGGCGCTCCTTCTCCTCCTTCGTAATGTGGTGCGTGCTTTAAATCATCTTCCGTTCGTTCGCACCTTTACAACGCTGCGGCAAGGAATGCCTGTTATGTCTGCGCAGGCCACGTCCGCTAGACCTGCCCACGGACAGGCGACCTGGCCGGGTACAACCGCCATGACACGCCGTCGCGAAGGCCAGTTGAGAGCGGTTGCTAGGGTCGGGTCGGTGGCGGCCAGCTGTGAATACACGAACGGATGCATACAACGGACGGGGGGGAGCCATTACTCGTGTATCGTTCGAACATGTACCTTAATGTATGGTTATTAGGCAGAAGCACGTGTAGCAAGTGCAGGCTACATTCGAAACTGGTACTTATTATGTATGGGCCCAGGCCTATGTGAAGGGCCGCGTTCATAATTTGCTCATAAACCCTAAACCCTATATATACATATATATTATAAATGGTATGTGTAATATAGTATTATTACATAGGGTTATATTATATATTATATATGATACCTTTGTACACCTATATATATATATATTATATATGTAGATAGATAAAGGAGGCTCCGCTTGCGAGCAGCAGGCTCGCGTTAGTTCTGACTACATTCGCCCGTTCCATCCAGCCTATCTACCCGGTGGGGCGCGTAGTACAAACATGAATTAATGCGCTTCTATGCGTGTACGTACATACACCGACGCAAGCATCCGCCTAATTCGCCCAAGCAAGTCAGTAAACAAATAAAGCCGCTAACCAAGCCAACATCCGTTATCTCTCTCGCTCGCCGCCTTTTTTCGGTCGTAGAGCGAGGTGCCGTGTGGTTTATTACCTGGTGGTACAGACTCTGAGCGCGCGTGCATACCTATCTATGCACGTAATGCACATCGATCGATAATCATGTCTTTCCGGTTTTCATACATGTGCGTGCAAAAAACAAGGACGGCTTGCGGGGTACACGCACACATGGAACTAATGGAACGCACCTGCTTCGCGTACTCGTCCCCCGCCTGAATCCAGTACGTCCGCTCCGCTAGACTGCAATTCGTCCGCGAATCATACTCTACTTGCATCTTTGCGTATTGATATGTCCCCGAGCAGTTGACGGCTATCGGCCCTACAACCACCACGTTGCTTGCGTTCCAGATGACTTTGTTGTGCGAACAGGTGCGATAGTGGCTCTGCGTTCAGCGGGCCAACATACGATGTATATACATATACAAATACAAATACAAATACATATACATATACATATACATATACATATACATATACATATACATATACATATACATATACATATACATATACATATACATATACATATACATATACATATACATATACATATACATATACATATACATATACATATACATATACATATACATATACATATACATATACATATACATATACATATACATATACAAAAATATACATATACATATACATATACATATACATATACATATACATATACATATACATATACATATACATATACATATACATATACATATACATATACATATACATATACATATACATATACATATACATATACATATACATATACACATAATATATACACATAATATATACACATAATCTATACACATAATATACACAATATATACAATATATATATTTGAGCCGAGATATAACGCTAGACAAGCAAGTGCACATACACTGACTTCGATCGGCAGCAGTGTGACTGACTGTTTGTCCGCATGCATGAAAATGGAACAACCGCTCATCAACCAAGAATGCAGAAATAAGGCAAGAAGACACCCCATAGGTTGTATGTAATGCATGTATGGCGGTCACATACACACCAGAGCACCAACGAAATAAACCCATTGATAGTAGTGAATGCACAGCATCCGCGGCGGCCGCGGCCGTTCCCAAAGACTATTGTTACATACATACGTAGGATGACCGCAGGAACTGCAACACCACACTGCACTGGTCGGATGCAAGGACAAGTGGCATACATTGTAACACGACGCTTAAAAGCGCACTTGATGCTGCATTAGGATTTATCTATCACCGCATATCTGTATATATGTCTTGTCACACGCACGCACGCACTCATTAGCTGCGTGAGAGTCACACATACATGTATATACACTTGCTTATGTTGTATGTATATAAAACAAGCAAAAAGCAGGCCTATTACCAAGACCTGCGTGCGGGCTCACCTGGATGGTGCCTTCAATCGAGCCCGGCTCGTTGTCGAACAAGAAGTTCCGGAATTCCTAGCGGTGGGGCAAAGGAAAGGAAGCAGACAGCATCAATTAAACAATCAAACCACATCGTTGCGTGTCGCCGGCAGCACTAACTACACTAACGTGTATTGTTAATAAAAAGGACGTTACAGTGGATCGGACGGACCCCGCGGGTCTACTGTAATAACGTGTATGGCACCGGGCGGGTATGCATCATTCTAGCGATGCAGCAACTCCCCCTGAGCTAGCGGACTTTATCCCTTGCCATGGTTGGTTCTCAGGAACGGGGTGGTTCCCTGGTAGTGTGGACCCGGCGAGTGTTTCGGTGCACTTGGGGAGCCTGTCCGGAGCGCCATTGTGGCGTTAGTTCATTTAGGCAGTGTATGGTGAGGAAGCCTCGGCTGTCGCCGGGGCTGTCACCGATAACCCGCGGGGTCCGCTGTAGTAACCTAATAATAATAACACGCTTTAGTTGAAAGGAGCACACAGTCGAAGGAACCCCTGCATCCGGCTGGCTGTGAAGCGTACGAAATCTGCGTGGCAGTGTCGAAGGTTGTAATAATTGATCGGGGTTGCTGCCGATACCACGCACTGCATGCTTGCTTTTGCATGAATTATTACGCACGCATTACAAACTATGCATCGGGGCTCAGTTGCCATCCCTCTATCGGTCACTGATGCACCCTTTTGATTTTAGTACACAAATTGTCAAGGACTGGGCGGTTCGGGCTGATGTCTCACTCACACACACTGACACACATACAACACACGCGTATACATACCCTCATAGATACACGCCCACCTGCGCGGAGCGGAAGGGGTTCTGCCAGCCGCACATGTCCAGTAGGTACACGACGCCATGCAGCTCGATCGGCGAGCCGGTGTATATCTGCAATAAACAATTTACAGACATCAACAGTAGTCACACGGTGTATATTGAGGCACGCATGCATGACCAGGGAATTTGCATGCTACGCCTGCCTTAGGCCTGGGTCAATACGCACGCACCGCGGTGTTGCTATCTTAAATAAAATAAATATTTACGGGCCACAAACCCGGAAATTTTTACTTCCTGGACCCCCAAAAAACCTGCGAGATTTCATTTGACGCTGTAAAGAGCCGGAAATCTGCACTGCCAACTATATTCCAGACTACCAAATAAAAGGGCCTGGAAATCTGCAGGCGCGAGGGGCATTTCCCGCGGCGTACCCCTGTCTACCGCCAAAACAAACTCTAATACCGTGTCCCCAACTCCTGGTTACCCTCCCATATGCATCTGCGACGCCAGGAAAGCGTGCTTCAGCGAGCCCTTCAAGACTGAGAGTCCCTGTCGTAGCTGTGGTAGCAGTGTCCCTGCTGTTGAAACACGCCGAAATATTATCCAGCCTGCCTCGCTCGGAGAGTTTTATTTCCTGGCACCGAGGAAGGCCCCCAAAAATCTGCCCTGCCACAGGTTTTTGGGCTACTGGCGACAGGCCGGAAACCTGCGGATTTTATTTCCCCGGGTTGGAAGATAGCATGCAACTAACACTGCACGCACGGTACGTATGTGCATGATTGAATGCGCATGTATGGTGCACAACTCTTCGCAGCACACGCATACACATCAGCACACGCATGCGTACACAGCGTACACATATAACACATACATCAGCACATACACGCATACACATCAGCACACGCACGCACCTCCTTCTGTGACTTGCGGCTCACGACGCGGAAGGACTCCGGCCGGAACCTCGGCACCAGGGCTGGGGCCGTGTTGCTAGCCCCTGACACTGTCAACAGCCGCCGTCCCTGTTGCGTTGCTCCGCTGCCGTCGCTGCTATTTACGTAATCGAAGCAGGCCTGCAAAGGCAGGTAAGTGCCACAACGCACGGGCATACTTACGCGAGATAGGGCATATTCAGGGTTGCTAGCTACCTGCACATACATAATATATGTATGCGCCTCCATCCGTCGCAGTAATTAGGTGCAGATCCATCTACATTCCAGCCAGCCAACACCATATGGCATAAAATGGCCCGGCTACGGGCGATTATTACCCTGGTAACCGGGCCGGTACGTAACTGACCCGATACCCGCCGGTCGGTCATGCACAGGTCGGGCGGGTACGTACCGGTCGGTCGCAACATACAGTGTGTTGCTTGCATATATACCGTCTACTCGGTCAGCCTGCTGCCGACATCCGGTCACCGAGCCGGTTGCTGCTCGGTAACCCACCCATTCAACTAAATCATGCATTTTAAATCTTAATTTATAGAGTGATTGTATAAGCTGGATGGATGGCGACCAGCATCATTGTAGAAGCGTGGGCCCACAACAAGTCACAATTATTATCTCACGAGCGATCATTGAGACATGCTAGTATAGCTAGTAAGATGTTTTGTACGGATATATGTCTGTCCTCAAGGTATCTAGATGATTGACCAATACATCTGTCGTCGGTTAATACCGGACCTCGCTCTACGTACGTACCGACCCGGAATACCCGGAACCGGCGGTCGGCAACCGGCAACATGCCATAGGGTCAATTTTCAACAGCAGGATGCCAACGGTCACTATGTGTATGTAGACACTGGCATTCCGTCCAGAGATCCGCGGTTAGTTCGAATCCCGGCTCCCTGCCTCCCCGCCAGTGGGTCTGCGCGGCGCGGTTTCCAGGAGATAGAGGCAACCTAGGCAATCCTGGTGCGCTGGTAACCTGGCTGGTGTGTTGGCCGGTTTGGCTGTATGAAACCCCCCACGGGTGGTGGGGGATGGGTGCGCAGTCCTTGATTGGTAGGGGTAGTAGGGGTGGAAGAGGTTAGGCGCATATATATGAGCTATCTGCTGGGCCCGTTGAAACACCCGGTCGGGACTCGG
This sequence comes from Eudorina sp. 2006-703-Eu-15, assembly GCA_003117195.1. Lineage (NCBI taxonomy): Eukaryota > Viridiplantae > Chlorophyta > Chlorophyceae > Chlamydomonadales > Volvocaceae > Eudorina > Eudorina sp. 2006-703-Eu-15. The sequence goes on along the minus strand of BDSI01000146.1, from coordinate 60,488 downwards.
GTCCACCTTGTATGTAACAGTTGCAACTACTATTTGTGCTATCGATGTGCGTGTTCTATCGATCACGCGCTATTCTATGAACAGATGAACTGTGGCGGCATGTGGTGCTGTGGGTGCGTGTGGCTGCGTGGATGGAGTGACGGAGGTGATACCCGCCGGTTTTATTTCTCGATCGCAATCGATCCCCCTGCATGTGTGCACAACGACATGCACGCACCTGGACCAGGTCCCCAGACAGTAGCTGGTGTTGCTTCTGAAAGGCCTCCACAGCATCTTGGCCCTGGACGATGTGTTGCAACGGAATCACACAGTTGGGCACTGGCTTCATCAAGCCGTCCTTGGGGTCCCGCTCCTCAGGGCAGCGCAGTTCCACATAGTCTTCGGTGCTGTGCACATTGCTGCTGCTGCTGGTTGTATTTCTCTGCTGTAGCCGACGGAGCTGAAGGGCCGACATGATGTGCACAGTGGCTTCGACTGTGGGACCGTCGTCGGAATCGCCGCGTGAAAGATAGATGTATGTGGGGCAAGTATACACGCAGCATGCATCATATCAGCAGCTTCAGCAGTTATCAGCGGTGCACAGTTATGCATGAGGCTTCATTTACTTCCTTATACACCGCATGCATACACTAACGGCCAGCAGCCTACTTAGTGGAGACCGGTTTTCATCACTTTTGTCACCATGAGCGTGCGTGTATGAATACTCCTGCTCCGCCACGCAACTCATGGTCACACGGAGGACACATATGTAACATATATAATGCCGATCCTAGGGCAGACCTGCCTAGCACGTAGGCCATGGTTCTCCCGTTACCCAATATGGATTATTTCGCGGATGCTTGCGAAGGCGCCGGGCTAACGTTACACACGGCATTGGCTGAGTATCTAACGCCAACCGTATATGTTTGTTCACCTGGCACACAGGGACTCCTTGTCGACTGGGCGCGAACGATCGCGGCGAGTGCCACGACGTGTGCGCACAGCGACAAGATGGACAGCACTGGCGCTTTTGCCATTTCGTTGAAAGCCCACACGTGAGGCGCTTTGTGTACGCCGTGTCGAAATGTGTGATGCTAAAGCGGGAATAATAATATGATCTATTTAAATATAAATTCTAATTGAAAGAATCTCTACAAGTAAAAATCAATAAGAGCAAGTAAATTGTTTAAAAATTGATTTATGCTAATGTTTATCGCGGTTTATTGGGAACTTATTCATTTTTTACGTAGAGGCTGTTGGTCTCCTCAACCTACCGTAAGTACGTGCTCGTACGTCCACTGAACCGACGCGCGCGTCGGCCTGGCACGATTGCTTCCCGTCGTAATAAGAATTCATGCAAAACGTACGTAACATGTAAACAATGCGTGTACGTAGAGCGAGATAACGTACGTTAAAGTGCGTGTAGAGCGAGATAATTTTCAATGACACGGTCAGATAGATCATTTATCGAACGCGCTTCTGTCACGAGGGCAGCAGTTGCTCTTCCAAGTAAAAGTTGCAATGGTGGCGTGTACGTCTGTATATGTATATACGTATACATGTATGATTTATCTTTCCATTTCTTTCTTGTTATTAATGATGAAATCTGTGCAATACAGTATGTTTTATATGTTTTATTTGCATAAATGTTTGCGGTCTCTAATAAGCAGGCAAACGTTTGCCCTGTACTACTGTCGTTGTTGTAGTTGCTTGGTCGTGCAACTGCTGCACATAATACGAACGTATGTTACACATATATACATAAGTGTATGCACATGTTTGCATATATACACTCTTGCATTCCGCCAGTCACCACATATATACATAAATGTATGTACATGTTTGCATATATACACTCTTGCATTCCGCCAGTCATCACATCTGTCCGACTGTCACTTAACTCCGTCCGCGCGTCCTTAGTCTGTCTACATAGTTTCGTTACATGCAACAAAGTGCACACGCGCGCGCTGACCCGCGCGGCACGCCGGGGAATAATAATCCAATGCTGGCAAGCTGGATAGCATGCTGGCAATGGTTACCGAAAACGCGGAGTACTGCCAATAAGTTACGTAGGCCAAACGGAAAAGAAATATACGCAGGAAGGGCGGAATGCTTGAGCCCGAAATGGCGAAACACGAGTGTTTGCGTCCGACATAACGAACAATGCATGTAAGGCGAAAAATGAAGAGAGCGAGTCGGAGAAAACGAAGATTTATACCCAGTTTCAAACTACTTGTCCATCACCGGCTCGTCCCACGCATTATGTTTGTGTTCATGCGTCGTTAGTTGGTGGTCGGTATTGACAACCAACTGCTGCTGCGTGGCATGCTTGCGCGTGCGCACACATATATATCCGCTCGGGTCGGTCACTGGGCCAGAGGATGCTGCTCGCTCGCTCGCGAGTAGCTAGTACTATGCTACGTAGTAGTAGTAGTAAGCGCTCAAGCCCTGTTGGAAGGTGACCGCGGGCCTCGCGGCGGCGGCCTCATGCGAGGAGGCGATGCCGGTGGCCGCAATGGCTGACGGGGCGGCCTGACCGGGCGGAGTGGTGGTCTGGGTGAACGCGGTGACCGGGGCGACGTTGGCAACGGAGTAGACGGAGTAGACGGAGGCGGTGGCGGTGGCGGTGAGGGCGCTGGTGACGGGGGAGGAGGCGAGGGCGATGGTGGTGGTGGTGACGGGGGAGGAGGCGAAGGCGATGGTGGTGGTGGTGGTGGCGGGGGCATGGGCGAGGGCGGTGGTGGTGACGGCGGCGGCGACCGTGCCGCCGGGGAGGGTGGTCGTGGAGAGGGCGGTGGTGGCGGTGGCGGAGAGCGAGCAGGTGGAGATGGGCTCACCACCGGCGACGGTGGGCTGGAGCGGGGAAGGGGACTTGGTGAGGGGCGGATCGGGGGCGGCGGAGGAGGACTTTGCGGCCGCGGTGACGGTTGTGGCGAGGGTGATGGGAGCGCGCCTGTGCAGTCGGGGTCCACGGATGACACCAGGCCGTCGCTGCGGAGGGAAGGGCGAGGGAAGCAAGGGAAGGGGAACACATAAACCATAATCAGTTACACTACCAACTTTCACATGCATCACCAATTGTGCATACATACACAGACCATAATAATTTATTATCGATATTATGGTTCGCAGGAATGTTACTACTGTTGCATTGTTGTTAATGTCGTTGTTGTTGCTGTGATCAGGTGATGAGTAGTTAAGAGTATATAGTAGATAGTTATCGGCAGTACAATTACTATTGCGTGCGTCACGAACCGAGTAAACCGAGGCACTCACCAGTCCAGGTCCAGCTCCGATTCACACTCTGCGGAACCTGGCGTGCCTTCCTTCTCCCGGTACATCCGGCAGATCTCTACAACGGCTCCCGCGGGCCCAACCGAAGTAACTTTGACGCGAACCCCGCCACCCATACCAGTGCTGGGGTTGTACGGCCAGAACGGCCCCGTCCAGATATTGCCGGCCGGGAAGTCGGGATCCACAGTCGCGAAGCGGGGGCCGGCATCGCCGTAGGACGAGGTGAAGAAGTAGGACCCCACTGTGCCATCGAAGCTGTGGATTAAAACTTTATTGTTGTACATGCCTGGGAGAGCACCGTCATACCCGCCATAGGTTGTGTTGCGGACCCGGTAGCTCAGAAAATAATTCGCGATTTGGTTGCCTAGCGGGCCGGGCTTAAGGGACTTGAGTCCCATGTCGAGAATCACCATGTTCTGATCGGTGGCGCCGGACGGCGGGATGGTGAGGGTCACTCGGTTGGAGGCGGGGGTGAAACGGGAGGCTTTCAAGTACCCGTTGGGGACAGGGCTGGCCCAGCCAATGCGCCAGTTGTTTGGAGCGTTGTGGCAATACACTCCTTGACTGGGCGGATTCAACTTGCCACGCAAGCCCATGGGGTCGCTTTCATCACCATACTCATCAGAGCTCCTACATATCGACGCACATTACATTATTAGGGGGCGGGCGGGTTATTAAGCATGTATTGTATTACGTCTGCATGTGCAGTCAGTGCGTGCATGTGTGGATCGACTAGATCGACGTGTCGCAAGTGTGTTTAGAAGTGCAACCCGCCCGCCCGCCCGATCCCAGGTATCAATATACTTACCATAAAACCTGCGAGGAAAAAACTTACCATATGCAGGTGCGCGGACAAGGCAGCCGCGCCACCACCGCAAGGCAAATCATACCGCAAATACTAAATACGGAGACACACGACGCACGCAAACGGATTATTTACCGACCTGAAAAAGTTATGACGAATATATGGTGACGGTCCCCACGGAAGCAGCGTCGGTCGTCCATCATGCGGGAACGCGGAAGGAAGCAAATTATGAGGCAAAGCGGAATGGAGGCAAGTGTGTATGTGGCATGTATCCACGCTAGGGTCGGTTTGTCCAGCGTAATATTGACATCATAATTATATAGTATTATGTATGTCGCATGCATGAAGTCAATTTATTTACTGGTCGTTGGTCGGTGAGGAAAAACGCGCAACCGAAACCCACCGCTATATGCGTACATGTATACATAAGCACAGTATGTACCAGAGTACCACCAATTTAATTCTTTCATTCGCTCGCTGAAATCTGGTGTAACGCCGGGTTACAGTCTAAGTCCCTACAAATGACCCTGCACAGCATCTCGAAGAAGCCGTTGGCCGCGCCGTGTTACATCTGGAGCATGTAATGCGCGCGCGCTTCTTCATGCGCACACGTATGTACGTATTCTTAAGGATGCTGTAAATGATACAGTGGACCCCGCGGGTAGGTCATCGGTGAAAGCCATAGCTTCCGCGCCACGCTCTACACGCACGCACTGCAAAAACGAACTTGCGCCACGCACGCACTACACGCACCATGGCACACCAGACAGGCTCTACAAGCAAGTGCACCGAATGTATGTGTGTACGAATGTATGAACGAACGAGCGGGGCGTACTAGGCGTACCAGCCAGAATGATGGAGGCCCATGTTGTGTTGCAGTTCGTGAGTCAGGACGTGGACATTAGACGCGTATTTCCCCTGCGTACAGGAGGTAGGGAGGGACGGAGCGAGCGAGGCGGGTTGCGTGCGTGGGCGTTTGATGAGTGGCGAGTAGGCGGCAGCGGGTGGGAATAATCAATCAGTAGTCGAACGTCTGTCTGCTGCTGCGCCGGTTCGACGCACGGCGTGCGTGTTCATGCATCTAGCTCATCCAGCCGTAAGATTATATACAATCGGACACCGATTTCGGGGAAAATGGTGAAGGACCTCAGCACCTCACTAGACCTCACACACAGTAACGTGATGAGGTCCGAATCCCTTACATGCATTTTGTGTCGTTGCTTGCTGCTGCTTTCATACATTTCGTTGTTTCATTCATTCGGGTCGAGCGCCGAGAAACGATAAAATGCATGCAGTACGTACAAACAAACAACGGCACGCATTTACACGCCGTACGTATGACGCTTCTTTATTTCGTAATGAATTGCTTGTATGATATATTCCGTTGCGTGAGTAGTTCGCACCTGTATCCAGCTGGTGCAGGTACTCTTGGGGCATCCGCCGTCCGCTGTACCTGCCATCGACCCGCAAGGGGCCTCGCGGGGTAAAATCCCCATGATACGTCGCGCTGAAGGCCTGGCGAGGATGGCTGCCAGAACGGGGTCGTTGACGGCCAGCTGTACTTGCACGAAGAAATAAATTCAACCCAGGGCGGCGGCATGGAGCCATAAGTAATAATAATCGAATGAACATCGATTCCCTTGCCTGTGCGCGCGTGCGCAATCAAGGGCACGCTCGCTAGGTTTGTATGCAAGTTCGTGTACGTACACGTGTTCAGGACTGTGCCCAACGGCGGTGATCATGGCGAGCGAGTAGGTAGTGGGAATATAAAGAGATGCCTCTATTAACACGGTACGTATACTGACATGCACCCCGCTGATGTATAATAATGCGTTTATATATACTACAGGTCATGCGTGGATGGATAGAGCTAATAATAGAGCCCAAGCACATGGCACGCACTGGCGGCGGCGCTTGACCTGGTAGACCTGGCCGGCCGGGCACGTTAGTTGTTTACACATTCATGGATGGATCATGGACAGACGACAGTTGTATGTCCTTGCTTTGTTGCTTGACTGGCTGGGCGTGCTGTTCACTGCGTGTACATGCATACACGCATCGACCCGTCCTAATACTTAGAGAAACTAATGAAACGAACCATCCAGCGAAATTAGCGAAACCGACACCAAGCCACGCACGGCAATCATCAAGCACCCTCCCGCCGCACACGGTTTTGCGTTAGCCGAAATTTATATTTTAGGTTCTTATTATGTCTGCTGTTATTACTGTTATAGGGTCCGTCCGCTGAACATTCAAACACATAGCGATGAGCACAAATCAATAAATAAAATAATAACGACGCACGCACGCATGCATGGAACGCACCTGTTTCGCGTACGCTTCCGCTGCCTGAGCCCATTGCATCTGCTCGAAACTTCCGCACGACCGCCTCGCATCATACGGGTAGCATCGGGCGCCGTTGCATACCGCCCCCGAGCAGTCGACGGTTATCGGCCCCACCACCGCCACGGTGCTTGCGTTCCAAATGACTTTGTTGTGCGAGCAGGTGCGGTAGTGACGCTGCGGGAGGCGGGCCGACATACGGGCGGGCGGATACAAATATACACACATCGATGTTGTACATTAAATCAATAAGACAAGCGTGCGAAGAATGAAGGTACACGCAATTTTGCAGTGGTGTATTTTGAATCAATCTGTCCACATACACTACAAAATACAACGAAGTATATGCATGGTAATTATGTTATTAATCCACGCCGGCCGCGGACAAAAGGACCCTCCGCCATCATGCAAGACCTGTGGGCGGGCTCACCTGGAGGTTGCCTTCAACCGATCCCGGCTCATCGAACAGATATTTCCGGAATTCCTGACGGTCATTTGGTTGGGCATAGGAAAAGGAGGCAGCAGACAGCATCATTCAAGGCCCAACTTAGATTATTGCGTGCGTGTAGGCAGCAATGACGTGGCACTGGACTACTGACGTACATCATTATAATGATGCAGCAGTGGTTTTTCAACTACTACTACTACTATTTTTTCCATTATTCCTTTTTTATTTTTGTTATCCATTAATTCTGACGCACACGCACATAATACACACCTACACAATACTACACAATACACACAATATATAATTACGCATACCTGCGCGGAGCGGAAGGGGTTCTTCCAGCCGCAATAGTCCAGTAGGTACACGACGCCATAAACCTCAATCGGCGAGCCCGTGAAGACCTGTCATGACCAAACAAATACACATCAAATTATTGATGAATGAATGCACGTTACAGCGGACCCCAAAGGGATCACCGGTGTATACCAGGGCAAGCAAGCCCCAGCAGGCCACCTCCACACCTCAACGCCGCATCCAAAAACACACCGGGCCATGACCCCACCCAGCCAGACACCGAAGCAAGCAGAGGCGCGCAGCGGGGCAACACTACCAAAGGGATAGGCTAGATAGGCACAGCAGAGGGCAGAATCCCCAGAAGTGGATAAAGCCAAGCACGCACAGGGGAGGTCGCCCACACAGGCACCCCATCACCCAGCTACCACCACCCCTGAGGCACCGAACGCTGCACCCTCTCGAGGTCTTGGAAGATCCACGCCTGGCTCGTGACACTGCCCAGCGACCGCTAGTGGAGTAGCCCGCATCAGAAGAAATACCTAGGCCAAGCAATAATAACATACCAACAGGAGCCCTGCCTCCTACCCAATCTGAGGGCAGGCCAGGTCCCCAACTTGAGCCCCGGGTCGGATAACCCGAATACAAACAGGTAGAAGGCGGGGAACCCGTGCCTCATCCCTCATCAGGAGCAAGCCCCGCACACCGCAAGACTCCCCCCGACACTTTCAAGAAAGGGTGGAAGGGGCCCACCGAGGTCCATCCACGTCTCGGGAGTCCCAACTGGGCAAACCCGTGAAGGCGCCCCCAAAAGTCAGCGATTGCGCGCCGCTCCCCTTGCTCTGCCAATTCCGGTCCCGGCCGTACAGCCATACCCTGACCAGGTGCTGACCGCCGCAAATTATTATTATTAACCGTTACAAGGTGGACCCGTATCCCGACCGGGTATTCCAACGGGCCCAGATAGCTCGTAGGTGCCTCGTCGCATCAACCCCTACCAAGGACTGCGCACCCATCCTCCATCAACCGCGGGGGGGTCACGCAGCCATACCGGCCACTACACCAGGTTACCAGCGCGCCAGGATTGCCTCTCCTGGAAACCGCGCCAGTCCCGCCTAATCACACGGCGGTGAGGGGACGGGGATGCAAATTATTGATGTAATGTTATTGCGCATGCCCAGGGGGTTGGTATACTTGATCTGCTTGCTTTGTTGGATTGTTGGAGCATGGATCGATCCTCATAGCTAGTATGGTATGCGTGCGTGGTCAGCATCTCTTATTAGAGCATATATACAAGCGCACCTCCTTTTGCGCCTCGCGACCCAGGACTCGAAAGGACTCCGGCCGGAACTTGGGCACCAGGGGTTGGGCCGTGTCGCTGCTTTTAACGTAATCGAAGCAGGCCTGCATGGCAATTGCCGATGAGCAATCGAAGGTCACACGCGACGTACATATCCTATCCTGCATGCGTTCATTATTTATAACTGTTGCGTGTATGCATGGGGGCCTCCGTCACTTATATATGTAAATGCTACGTACAGCGCTACTTCGATGCGGTTCTATCTAATATTTTTCAGTATGTTACAGCGGACCCCGCTAATACATCGTCAAGCAAGGATGCCGCCGGTCATCTATCATACATACGTGCGTGCAACCGTGTGCAACCGTATGCGTTCTACCTGCGTGTGCGCGTGTTCGGGTCTACGCAAAATCGTTCATTGACGGGCGGGGTGCATACGCCGCCGCCCACTGTGCGATGCGGTGATGACGGAGTTCGCGCATACGTGCCGGCATGCTTGCTTGCTCGCAGCCCCCCTCGCTCGCGATCGCTCCTATTGCTGCGTACGTATGTCACCCACATAGATACACCTGGCTAGTAGGTACCTACACCGACGTGCGTACGCAAGCCGCTTTGCACGTCACGTATGTAGACGTACGTACCTGGACGAGGTCCCCAGACTGCAACCGGTACTGTTTCAGAAAGGCCTCCACAGCCTCTCGCCCTTCGACGATGGGTTGCAACGGCACCGAACAGTTGGCCACTGCCTTCATGAAGCCGTCCTTGGGGTCCCGCTCCTCAGGGCAGCGCAGCACTAGATAGTCTTCGGCGCTGTCCGCACTACTGCCGCTGGTGGTGGCATCGTTCGACTGCTGTGGGGTGGCCGCTGTAACGATGTGCACGGTGCCTCGGACTGTGATGATGCCGAAGGAGTCGTCGCGTGTAGAAATGAAGGCGCATGTGAGGCGAGCACACACACACACACATACACATGTGAGCGAGGCAAGCACACGCGCATTAGCAGTTGTGCGTGAGAGCGATATGTATATGTATGTGTGTCTTACTTGATGCATGAACCTACCGCGTGCGCTCACGGCATGCATGCACGCGCGCACGCCGTGTGCGTTTTCAAGTATTAACACGCCGCTCACTCAAATGACATTTGTAATTGATGTCGGTCGACAGTAAAAATGATAATAACAACAGGCATGCACGCAGGCAGGGAAGTTATACGCATGTTTGGCTGGTGACGCGGCAATAATGCCAGCCGATCTACATCAGGCAGCCAAGCACAGTCCCTCGCTTGCGTGCAAGAGCGACGGATGCAAGCCGGCCACCGGCGACGGATGCAAGCCGGCCACCGGCGACGGATGCAAGCCGGCCATCGGCGACGGATGCAAGCCGGCCACCGGCGACGGATGCAAGCCGGCCACCGGCGACGGATGCAAGCCGGCCACCGGCGACGGATGCAAGCCGGCCACCGGCGACGGATGCAAGCCGACCACCCGGAGAGCCACAGCATACACGCACAGGCACGTCGACGGAAACTGCTGCTCGATCGAGCGAGCGATAGCGAGTACAGATTATTTCGCTCTTTATCGGCGGAGTTTTACGTACGTTTTCAGAGAACAAGATACAGGCGTATTCCCAGAGCGAGGCTAAGAATCGCCCGCCAGGTATGCATGTACGTACCTGGCACACAGGGACTCGTTGTCGACTGGGCGCGGACGATCGCGGCGAGTGCCACGACTTGCGCGCACAGCGACAAAATAGACAACATTCTAGGTCTCGCCATTTTGTTAGTTCTAATAATGACGACTAAAGACACATATGCCGAGCACGTTGTGACGAAATATGTGTTTCTAAAGCGGAACTAATAAATCAGGTTCTAGTAAAAATAAAAATAATATCTAAATAAAAAATCAATATGTGCTAATGGTTTGTTTGGATTGAATATATGCTATTGTTCATAATGGTGATTTGGAAACTTCTATTCTGTTCCCTGGGGTCTGTTGGTCTCCCCGTCCGTACGCTATCCGTACGTCCACTAAACCGGCACGTCGGCTTGTCTAGCACGCCGGCTTAAATATTAAGAATTAAGAATTAAATCAAATAATATATAATATAAGGTTCAAAACTTGAACTTGAAATTAAATGGTCGTGTGAGATCACTTACGGGATTCGCTTCCACGGCAAGGGAAGCAGTTGCCCTTTCGAAGGTTGCGACGGTGGATTATTGCAAGAGAGCACAACTCATACAGCAGCTCGAACATACTACTGTTATCATTTAATATGTATGATCATGGCTGTTACCATAACTTGAAAAATGCGCCGTGACGGTAGTAGTGAAACCGAGGCGTATACGTATGTCGGCAATTTATCGCCATAATGACCCGCCACGCGCTTCGTGGTATAAGTAAAAGTAGCGACGACTACATCAATAATCACAAACAATTATCTTTTCACGGATGTGCTTACTTGGTTTTAAGTTTAACAGTTGTAGCTTGTACCCTTTAGAAATCTATTGCTTGCGGTGACCTATTCGCGTCAATTCGTTACCAGCATAAACTTAAATTGCATGAAAAATAAGTTTGCATGAACAATAATAATTGCATGAACAATAAGTTTTACGTTGACGACTTTTGAGAAGTTCCGGTGGTACGGCGCGATGTCCCGAACGAATTTGCCACATACCGGCGGGCCTTCCCGTCAAGAGCCAAAAGCTGTGCTCAATGCCTTGCAAGCAATCGTTCAGGCATTGGGCAGGCGGGGCTGGACGGTCACTGCGCGCGTGCGTGCGGGTGATCAGCTAATCACTGACAACCTTATTAACTCGGTCAACGTTGTCATCTAGGGCGCGGCGACCAAGGCGGAAGCATGATGCGAGGTGGCAACTGGCCATCCACACGGCTGCTGAAGCAGGGAGCGTACTGCCGCCAGCAGCCGCAGTCGCCAGAGGAGGATGTAGGGCCATTATTATTGCTGTAGGGCCATTATTATTGCTGTAGGGCCATTATTATTGCAGCAAACCTACCGCCGCTGGAGGCCGGCCGGCTGCAGACGACCTGCAGCAAGTCCGAGCCTACTCACACGCACCCGCCCAGACGACCTCACTCTTCACCGCGGCCAATTGGAGACGCGATTGACGGACTTCTCCGTAGGCGTGCGCCGTAGCGCTCGTGGCGCGCCGCGGCTTTCGGGCGGATGCAGCGCTCGCTGCTGACAGACCCCGCCGGAACCGGCAGGCGTACCCGCTGTTTGTAGTATTTGTAGTGGACGGATATATAGCGAGCGGCGGGTTGGATGGCACCGGCTGCGGCCCTGCCTGCGCCTGGTCCGGTGTTGGCCGCGCGCACCGCCTGCTGGCTGATGCATGGCTCGCTGATGCGTGCGTGCGCACGGTTTCGTTGTGTTGTTGTCAACCAATGCATGCTGGCTGGCGTCAATCAATGCCCGTGGTGCGTGTCTGGCAGGCGTGGTGGACGGAGATGACGATACGGTAACATGACGACGACCCACGCACGGGCGAAGCGCGGTACCGCTCTGTGCCTCCATGCTGCACAACTAGATAGCAAGTTGGCTGCATGCCACGATGCATGGGCGCCATTCGCCGCGGCAGCTCTGCCAGCGCGCGAGCATACACAGCCTTCATGGAGAAGGCCACACGTAATCCACTCCATCAAATAAACCCCAGCGGCGTCTCATCGACCCGCTGTCACATTGCAGCAGGCGGCACCACGGGCTCGACGCCGAACATATGATCGGAAGGCGCAAAGCGAGGCCCGAGGCGTGAGGCCAGAGGCGAGCAGCGAGCGGTACGCTCGTGCGCAGGTGTCAACCAGAGGGGGCGGGCTGCAGGTCCCAGGCGTCCGTCCTCTGCGTTCCCTTGATCGCACGCAGTGCTTGAACAGCTCTGCCTTCACCATCGACAGCTGGTGGACGGCGGAAGGCGGCGCCGTCCGCGGTGGAAGATGGAAGGCGCCGGCCGAGGGAGAAGGCGGAAGGCGCCGTCCGCCGCTGTGGAAGGCGGACGGCGTCGTCCGCGATGGAAGGCGGAAGGCGCCAGGAGCTAAAATCCGGAAGGTGCCGGCCGCGGTTAAAGGTGGAAGGCGCCCGGAGCTTTGACGCGGAAGGCGCTGTAACGCGGAAGGCCGGGAGCTGGTCTGTGTGAGGCGCTGACAGGTCGTGGAAGGCGCCCTCGAACGCGCAGGCCGCGGTCGGTCCGTCAGCACCTCAGCAGGGGCCAAGAAACGAGCCACCAGCGTCAACAGCCACGAATGAGTCAGTGCCTGCCCGAACGCACTAAATGCACCGACCCGGTACGGTCTGTACGGCAACCGGACCAAGGGATACAAATGCCCGAACTGATTCATCGAAAGCTGCATGCGCTATGACAACTGGGCACTAACACCAACGCATGGTTCACGACAGGTCCACCGTGGTCCGCCGCTGTGTCGGTCGGTTCCGCTCCTTTTTAACGGCGGAGGGTGGGAGTGACTGTAGACGAGGCTAGCTGCTGCCCCTTTCGTGGGGCCGTGCCAGTCTGCGGGAATGTCGGACGAGGTCTCCTGGGGGTCTGCGTTTCCCGTAGACAGCCCTTGGTGAGATCGGATAAGCATGTATGTGGACGCCTGATTTCAGGTTGTATTAGTGCCTCATGCATGGCAGCTCTCCGTCAGCTAGCTCAGACAGATTATGAGGCACGCAGCAATCGCGGTAGCATCAGAGAACGACTGGATGGGAATGGGTGAGTGCATGGCGGCCGGCATGGTCGCTCTCGTCCGCACTATTTGTCTCGCTGCCATGTTTTGGCCCAGTTATGGAGGCCGCCTCCCTATGTCGGACTGTACGGCAACTGTCAGGCGGCCGCTTACTTACATTCCCTTTTATGCTCTCGCATGGTAAGTCGCATAGTTGCTACCATACTCGCTCAGCGCTGTACGGCAACATCGGGTTTACAAGCAAGCAAGATACGTGACACGACATCGGGCAGCAGGCAGGTCGCCTCGACCGTCGTTGACGAAGGGCGATATATGAACTAGACCGATTTTCGATATCACAAAATAACTGTCTGCAGGAAACCGCAATCGTGCTTTTGAAGCAAACGTTCAACCGGAATTCCTTCAACCCGTATCTGCTGGCGGTTGAACGTTTGCTTCCTGACAATCCGCAAGTATGTGATATGATGGCCGTCACCATCACGTCGAGTGACCAGCAAGAGAGAACATATAGACAAACCGACGTTAGATGTACACCATTGAGAGGAACCATAATATGTCGTATGTGTGATGGGAATCAAAAATGGAATCATAATTGTGAACCATACATGTTTTTGCGAATCAGACTGCGTTCATGGCCGATGCGTTACAAAGGGTTACAAATGCGAAAGGCCTCGGCGTGCTCGTACGGTCCCAACGAACCAGGAGGCTCATGGATCGGTGCTTTGGGACAAACACTAATTGTTGTAAATATGTATGATGAATCGATTAAATGTATGGCCATGTGGCAACGCACTTTGCGATAATGTTGAGTTTATCGGTATTGACACAACTACTTGCATATTAATGTAGGGGCATTAGTGCTGTCTTACGAACATTCATTAACCGAACTAACAATGCGAAATGCGGTAACAAGGGATTGAGGTTGACTTAGGTCAAAGTTAGAAAGGTACCGTCGACGTGTTCCCCTCATTCATTACCGCTTCGTTGTATGCTGTCATGAAATTTTGGAATGAACCCGAGTTTGGTTATGATGGATGTTGACGCCTCCACGAATACAACGAAAAATCGACGGTTCCGCACTGCACGCTCACGCGAGCAATCATTTCAGCGCTGAACATTCATACGCCATCTTTGACATTTAATTGCTTGTTTATCTCCACGAGTGGTTCAGTTGAAGACGATTGACTGTTTCTGCCGTTTCCTATCATTGTTATTCCCCTTATGCAGGTAGACATGATTAACGTTTCTCGCTATACAACAACAACAACTGCGGGAAGCAGCATTGAGCTGTCCTAACGCTTGCGGCTGGGAGTGTGGATCAAGCCTCCCTTACGTAATCAGAAGTTCGGGTACGGCTGTTCGGCGCGGGTGGGGAATGGCAGGGCTGGGCAGACAGGCTTCGTGACGCTAGGGTGGTCATACACGCCGCAAGAGGGTGTGTGGTTTCGGAGAGGGAAAGACCCTTCATCAGCCAGCATTTGGGAGAACGAACAGCAGACTGATGTATCCTGACCGTAACCCCTTCAGACCCGCCTACCTACACGCAGGGAAAGGGGCCCGTCTGTTATTACTGTCCTTTTTAATTAATACTGTTACATGCGGCCCCGCGGGTGATAAGTGACAGCTAACCTCAGCCTCCTCACTGATTACACTGATCCGTACGGGCCCAGGGACGGATCCGTAGGGCCCCATGGCGGACAGGAACGGCTCCACAGCGCACCGAGTGAAACACATCCCAAACCCGTCCCGCCCTGTGGACCAGCCACAGCCACGGGAGAAAGCCCGCTCAGGGGGAGCGAGGTAGCCACCTGCGCGCCCCTACTAGTTAGCGAGCTACTACCACAGCAGCATGCATCTCCGGCAGTCGGTGACCCCTAGTAGTTTTGACAGATGACGGAGGCGCGCACGTGAGCTACAATCACCAGTAGTCTGTCCAGAATGCCCCTCCGGGCCAAGGATTGTCCTGACCATCTGCCGTCTGCAGGTCGACCTTCAATAATCTGATGGCTGGGAGTATGGGCGGCTGTGGCCTGCTGAATGGAGCTAGCGGCCTTACTCAGGAGAGTAATTAGAGTAATAAATGGCAGGTGAGTGGTTCTGTGCGTGGGCACATATACACCTCTCGCTGTGCGAGGTAGGGCTGGATACGGGCGGACAGCTGCCGGGCAGCGCGGGGCGGCTGTGCGTGGGCACAGTGGGCATGCGTGGTGATGAACGAACAGGCAGCAGAAACGGGAATTTTACAGTGGATGGATACTGCTAATGGATGCACACTGGGAAACCGGGCCGACTCAGCGGACTTGAAATACTTGACGTGACGATACAAACTGGAAAGTGCGTTACTTCAAACAGGACACCACAAGCCCGGGCTTTGGTGGAACCATACAAACTGACCCCCTGCCTTCTGGTGATGCATGGAGCATGGGGTTAATGGGGTGCGTGGGACAGCAACAACGAACGCAGCCAGGGCATGCTGCAACGGCCTGCCGTACGTACACTGCCGTACACATGCTGAACAGCATCGTTTTCATGAGAAGACTACGTTACAAAAGAGTACATGCACGCAGAGAAAAAACGTCTTCGTGATAGGGTAGGGCCGGGTGAGGGCGCACTACCGCGGGTAGGGCCGGGTGAGGGCGCACTACCGCGAAAGGGTAGGGCCGGGTGAGGGCGCACTACCGCGAAACGGATCACCTAGGCCTACAGAGCAACCGTTTCACGGCAGCACCCAAACGTAGCTACGAATCCCGAAAATTGCCAACACAGTCGCAAGCAGCGACACAAGCGCCACAACGGCTCGTACACGTACGGCAAAGACACTCCGTATTCACAGAAAACCTTAGTTTTCATACGCTTCGCGTAGAAACCTTTCAGTTACACTTTGGCTCAGGCTAGGAAGAGGACAAGCAACATGTGGAAGACAATCCAGCAGGATCTTGGCACTCTCTTCAGCTCATGATTGATAGATAGCGGCGGGGGCGCGTGAAGTATAGGCAGGCATAATAAATAATGGCAGGGATTTGCCTCTAGCGCTGGCATCCCAATAGATCCTTCAGTTGTTGACAGGATTGGCTTGTCAACGTTGTGTGTAAGCCAAGGAAACTCCAGTTTCCCATAGTGTATGTGCCGAACATAAGCATACGCACATTTATCACTCGCTTTGCTCTTCCTTTCCTGGTTCATAAGAAACCTTTTATATGTACGGCGTCATAAACTCTTGCGGAAGTTTAGATAGGCATCGGTATGCCGTGCGCATTTGCGTGCGTGTGGAACCGCAACCGAGCGAGACGCACGGTGAATGAACTAAATGAACGGCAACAAACAAAGCAAGAATAAAATCGTTTGCTGACGCCCCCAGGGACACTACACGTATTCAATATGTATATATGAAACGTATAAGAGTAAATCGATATTTAGTGTGTATTCACGCATGTCGCCCGCCTGCAAGCTCGTTGACCACGGCTGCGTCTCGTGCCGCTGCTGCCGGCGTAAGGGGCACATGGGGCAAACCGCGCGCCTTCATTCGCGCATAATAAGCACTGCCGCCGGTTGTGCAATTGTTGCACATACACATACATGTAGAAAATACAAAAAGAGTACCGACTAGATGGGAGCGCTTGTGATCAGCTTGGGCATCTCGCCACCCATCGGACGCCCCGGACATGACATGCACGCGCTGCATGGAAGAAACACGAAACCAATAACGAATATGAAAGACGCACGTTACGTTGTCAATCCAGAGCACAGCACATGGATACAATGAAATACTAAGAGAACAATAATGATCAAATAACGAAAACCATTATGCATGTACCGCGAATTCTACTAATTCTACCCGTGGCGAGCACAAACTGGCGCAATAAGCAGCTTAATACTCCGGCCTGCATAATTGTACCAAACCAACCAGCCTCAAGCCTTTTGGGGCAGCGGCGAACGTGGTGGCGGCCTGGTGCGAGGCGGAGGAGAGGGCACGCGAGGCGGTGGTGACGGCGTCCGCGGTGGTTGACGAGGCGGCCTGGCCGGGCGGAGGGGTGGCCTTGGCGAAGGCGGCGACGGGGGCGAAGGAGGCAGCGGGGGATCCGGTGGAGGTGAGGGTGGCAGTGAGGGCTCTGGTGACGGGGGCAGAGGCGAAGGCATTGGTGGTTGAGGCGGCCGCGGCGACCGGGGCGGCCGTGGAAACCTGGGCGGCGGCCGCGGCGATGGCGGTGCGGATGGCGGTGATGGCAAGGTCGGCGGGTAGGGCGGTTGGGGTGGTGGCGGTGACGGTGGGCTTGGAGGCGGCGAAGGTGGGCTAGGTGGGCTTGGGGGCGGAGGTGGCGGTGACGGTGGGCTAGGAGGTGGGGACGGCGGAAACGGTGGGCGAGGCCGAGGTGGACGCGGAGAAGGCGGGGGTGGTGGTGGCGGAGGACGTGGCGGCCATGGCGGCGGAGCTGGTGAAGGCGGTGGGAACGCGTTTGTGCAGTCGGGGTCTACGGACGATAACAGACCGTCGCTGCGGAGGGAAGGAGAGCACAAGAGGACACACGTACCAAAATCAACGCTAAGGTCGTAATAAACCCGCCATTGACATTTCGTTGCCAAGGCCTGGCCAAGGACCAACATCACATTAGTAATCACGCACACAGGAAACTAACCATGCAACCGCGCGGTTAACCCGTCGTGCGTGGGTACGTGGAGCTCTTGCAGCTGGTTCCCGTTATGCCAAACTACGTTCTCGAATGTCACTAGGTGCAAGTCAAGCATACGCGACAATGTGTGTGTTAATTTAGAAACGAATCCAGGGCTGGATGGATACATGTATGGCAAGAGTTATTATTACTAATATTTATGTGTTATAATAAATATTATTCATTATTGATACTCATGATTATTAATGTTATTCATTATTCGTATTACAATTACTAGTTTTCTATTACTAGTACTATTACACATGATTTGAGGCACTCACCAGTCCAGGTCCAGCTCCAATTCACACTCCGCGGAACCTGGCGTGCCTTCCGTCTCCCTGTACGTACGGCAGATCTCCACAACGGCTCCCGAGGGCGCAATCGAAACAACCTTGATGCGAACCCCGCCACCCAAATCGGTGCTGGCGTTGTACGGCACGAAGGGACCCGTCCAGACGTTGCCTTCCGGGAATACGGGATCAGCGTTGCCAAAGCGGGGCGCGGCGAAATCAATAAATATCGAGCGGTTGTAGTCCCGCTCCGTGGCTGTGCCGTTGAAAGCGTGGATGTAAACTAAATTGCTGAACCAGCTGTAGAGCGCGGCGTCGTAACCGCCATAGGTTGTGTTGCGGACACGGTAGCTCAGAAAATACTTGGGATAGGGCAGGGTCGGCGCTCCCGGCTCCGAAGACTTGAGTCCCAAGTTGAGGATCACCATGTTTTGATCGGTGGTGCCGGGCGGCGGGAGCCTTAGGGTCACTCGATTTGAGTTGAGGGTGAAGTTGGAGGCGGTCAAGTTACCGTTGGGGACGGGGCTCGCCCAGCCGATGCGCCAGTTGTTGGGAGCGTTGTGGCAGTGCAGGCGGGTGTTGTATGCGGGCGACCTGCCTATGGGGTCGGTTTCATCACCGTACTCATCAAAGCCCCTACATGCATGCGTCATGTCAATCGGGGGCGGGCAGGCAGTACTTAGCAGATGCGGGGATGGGCCTGCGCTGTCGCAAATTTGTCAAAATGGACTCGTTGTTCGTTGATAACTTCAATAAAACGATAAAATCCAAACACATAACGCTCATCGCAGCCCTGCTGGGCGGGGGGCCGCGCTAGGCGCGCCATTGATGTATTTGTTTGTTTACACGTATGCGAAGGCATAAGCGCTTCACGCACTTCAATCAATGAAGAATTCTTGCTCAGTTATACTTTATTATTACCGATCGCAAGCGAACCTGTGTCACCGGCGCGCCCGCTGTATATTGTGTCCCTGTATATGAATAATCGCTAGCAGAAGAAACGGCTGGACGCACCTGCCAGCATGGCTCAGGTCCATGTTGTGCTGCAGCTCGTGATACACAAAGTGGACGTCTGCTGTGTAACCCCCCTGCGCGGGCGGAAGGAAAGAGGGAAGGGAGACGGGTTGGAAGGCGGGTGGGTCCTTTCTAGATATTGTGTCATCGCCGGTAATTTCATACGGCATGCCCAGCAAACAACATCAACAACAATGTGATAACAACAACTACATTATCTAACTATGTGATAACAATAATAGTAATAAAATTATTCATTTTTATCATAGAGTATTACTAACAGGAGGGCCTCATCCACGCAGCCAGGTCTAACATTTGAGTATCAGCTCGTTGCGTTCAGGTCGAGGGAACACAATTGCAGCATTTTACAAAATGCGACAAGCCGTGAGGGCGTCATAAGTAAATTACAACCCTACGGCGGCGTTATTCCCCTCCGAAGTAAATTGCATGCTTTTCGCTCGCACCTTCAAAATGCTGGAGCAGTCAGCGCCAGTGCAGCCGACGGATGCAATACCTGCCCACGGACATGTGGTCTCGCTGGGTACCACCGCCATGATACGGCGCCGCGAAGGCCAGTTGAGAGCGGCTGCCAGGACGGGGTCGGTGGCGGCCAGCTGTGAATGCGAGCATGAATGGATCCGTCGGAGGGAGCATAAGTCATCACAAAACATGAATCCCTCTGGCTGGGCAGAAGTGCGGGCTACACTCGCTACTGGCTAAGGATTCCAAGTACACTTAGTATATATACTTGGAAGCTTTAGCCAGTATACATATATACCATGCATCTGATATATGTATATATACATACATACATACATACATATATCAGATGCATGGTGTTATATCTATGAATATTATATATGGTTTTGATGTGTGGACACACGCGAATGATGGTCAAAGAGTCGAGCCGGTCTTGGCCGTGGAGCGGTCGAGGTGGTTCGTTGATGGGGGCGCCCCGGTGGCAAATTTCCCCTGCGCGGGCTTTATTCAAATGGTTCCCTGGTAGATCAGTGCGGGGTGGGTCTTTTCTGCCCGGTGCGCCATAGTGTCGCGGTTTCGCTTGTGTAGCTTGTGCAGCAGCGTGTGGTGCGTGAGGAGGCTGCAGCTGTAACCGATCCCCCACGCACGGGGTCCAATGTAACATACATCAATAATATTGATACAGAGCAGCCTGCATGGGCAGCGGTGCACGAATGGAAATCACCTGCTTCGCGTATAATTCTGCTGCCAGGATCCAATCCTATCCAATACCGCTGCTCCGCGGCATTGCATCCCGTCTGCGAATCAAAACCGTACGTCAAGGCTCCATATTTGTATGTCCCCGAGCAGTCGACGGTTATCGGCCCCACCACCGCCACGGTGCTTGCGTTCCAGATGACTTTGTTGTGGGAGCATGATTGGTAGTGACGCTGCGTGCATGCGGCGGCCGACGGATATCCACTTGTTAACAAGATAATAAAGCGGTCCAGTTACGTACATGTAAACTTAAAGCTGTTAATTTAAATTATATATTGTCTGAATATTATACGTCCGAATAGTTATATTCTCAGATCATGATATGCACAAGCAAGCATGGCAATATCGGGTGTCAAGGAACAAACACCTGGCAAGTTGATCACCCACGCCGGGCAACTAACAGTACATCAAGATCTGCGGACTCACCTGGATGGTGCCTTCAATCGAGCCCGGCTCGTTGTCGAACAAGTACTTCCGGAATTCCTGACGGTGGGGCAAAGAACAACGTTCAATGAGGCAGACAACAGCAAGGGCCAAATCTTAGTAGTGTGTATACATACATGTATCGTCAGCAGTAACAATGAAATGAGACTGAGTCGATATCACATTCACACGATGCCAGCAGCCGTTGCAGCCATATTACTGTTAACCCTATTCGGAGTCAAAGGCGACCCCGCAGCCGCAAAGATGAGCGGTCGGAATCTGACATTCAATCGGCAAGTGCAAACGGAGCGAGCTCGCCGCCCCCCAGGCGCTTGCAGTCCCCTAGTCACCACCTGCAAGCCTCTTGCTCGTGTCGACGTCCGATACCAGTAGCTAGTATCATAGACACCACTCACGCACACTTCACCGCACCCCCAACACATACGCACACAGACCCCTAGCTACACATACGCACATACACCCCTACATACGAGCAAACACACGCCCACCTGCGCGGAGCGGAAGGGGTTCTTCCAGCCGCACATGTCCAGCAGGTACACGACGCCATGAATCTCGATCGGCGAGCCCGTGTAAATCTGTTACAACCGACGTAACGAAATATTTATTCCTTTATAATATGAAGTGTTATACCGGAATTGACGAAGCAGGCATTATCAAAATAGACTATGTGGGGCGAGTAGAGCATAGGGCGTGCGTGCAATATCGGCAAGTACGCACGCAACGCATCTATCTGCTGGTCTGGCACCCTACGAGCAAGTTTCGGAGCAGCAGTCTGTACAACAAGCACGCATGCATACATGTACGTGCATACATATATGGAATGCCCTGACTGTCGGAGCTCCAGAGTACGTTCGCATACATGCACACAAGCAACGTACTTTCTATTTACGCGTATAACGTACTGATGACGCTAATTATTTGATGAACCCGACATAATTATTTTCATAATTGCGACAATAATGATGTGCGAGGTGTCGGTTGAAAATTTCAAAAACTTATGCATTTTGCGACCTGCAGACTTGCATCGATCGTTCAGTCCGGCATCAGCAAAACTGTAAGACCTAAAGGCTAACCCGCGGGCGGGTGGTCAGGCACCGGGCTTATAGAAACTGCATTGCATCCCTTTGTATGTGGCGCTCAAGTAAGCGCGTCCGACCCTTCGCCTTTAATCCTAGCCGCTTTCCTGGCATACATACACATCCCACCGGCTGATATATATGATTATGCAGCTTAGCTTGCGAAACATCAAAGTCTGTACGAACGGCAGTATGGCGGTACTGGCGGGCATACCGCAATGAATGCACACAGCGCTTTGCGACACGACACGCTCGACACGACACGCACGCCGCCGTCACCCTCTGTAGAAGATAGACGACACCACCAACACCTAACACGGACCCCTACCTCGAGTCTAGAACGAGCTCCCAAGCACCCAACATGTACTAAATTCCATGCACTGGGGACTGCCACATATCTAGATAGAAACGGACTGGCTCCCGAGCGGCTTAACGCAGACATACAAATACACTAAACGCACCTCCTTCTGCGTCTTGCGGCTCACGACTCGCAGCGACTCCGGCCGGAGCTTCGGCACCAAGGCTGGGGCCGTGCCGTTTTAGCCGTTTGCACGGCTGTCGCTGCGATTGACGTAATTGAAGCAGGCCTGCGACGGAGGGTTGGGTGCCAAGGTTGGGGCAAGGTCACGCACGCACGCGCGAGGTCGCCGACGTGCAGGTTCTGCATTACTAGCTGTATGTGTATGTGCCTCAATCGTTGGTAGATGCGCTTCCGTCAGTATTTCATTAAGCGCCGGTCTACCTTGGTCGTCTTCGAACGTTGGATATTTGCGTGCGGCGGCATTTGGGGACGTGGGTGCGATGGAGCTAGCGCATTGCACCGGATCCGTCTGTAGTTTTGTTGGCCGGGTATACACTGTAAGTCCGTGTATTACACGGTCTTGTGTCTGACACTGAGTATACACGAACGATATCGATCGATCGCTTATACATACAATTATATTATATAGGTTTTATATACTATATATAAGTTATATACTCACACCGAAATGAATGCAAGGCCACACACACACACACACACCTGGACCAGGTCCCCAGACAGCAGCTTTTACTGTTTCTGGAAGGCCTCCACAGCCTCTCGCCCTTCGACGATGGGTTGTAACGGCACCGAACAGTTGGCCACTGGCTTCATGAAGCCGTCCTTGGGGTCCCGCTCCTCAGGGCAGCGCAGCTCGATAGAGTCGACGGTGCTGTGCCAGCTGCCGCTGCTGGTACCGTCGTCCTGCTGTAGCCCACGGAGCTGGAGGGCTGACTTGATGTGCACAGTGCCTTGGACTGTGAGACGGAGCGAGTCGTCGCGCGAATTAATGATGCGGGGCAAGCATACACTCAATAACAGGTGAGTATGTAGGCGCGCGATATGTATGATACGCACGCATGTGTTCACTCTCAAAACATTATGTTATCGGGGACGGTCCCCGCGGGTTCATTGGTGACAGCCAAAATAAAGTCTCCTCACCATGCACTACATAAACAAAACTGCGCCACCAGCCATGGCGCACCGGGCAGGCCTAGCAGGCCCCACAAGTGCACCGAAACACCCTGCACCCACGCTACCAGGGAACCACCCCGTTCCTAAGAACCAACCATAGGCAGGGATAAAGCCCGCTCATCAGGTTGAGATAGCCACCAGGGCGCCCTCATCAGCGCACCACCACCCCAGCCAAGGCGGGCTCACTTCTCCCACCGGTGCATGCATGTGGCGCGATACATGCGCTTCACTCACAGCATGCTTTCAGACAAACAATCAACCACTCAGGCGATTTTATTGCGTATTTATGGCTGGTCGATCGGTACTTATGGGCAGACACAGAGACTATCGGCTTACTCCGTTAATGTAGCTAATGAGGAGGCAGCACAACCAAGCGGCAGCAAATTACAATTTCAGGCAAGATGCCAGCTGACCACCCACGACAAGCTGAAACTGCGAAGCAGTCGTCGAGCCTTCAAGAGGTGGTTTTGCTCTTCATCCACCACCAAGCATATATAGTAGCATACAGCGGCAGATGATAGAAAAGCAACGCAGGCACGCACACTAGCTACTCGCTCGGCACGCAGAGGATGTCGGCCGCCAGGTATGTGTACCTGGCACACAGGGGCCTTTGTTCGACTGGGCGCGAACGATCGCGATCGCCACGACGTGCGCGCACAGCGACAAGATGGACAGCACTGGCAATTTCGACGTCTTCTTTATTATTCAAACCAAACAGCGACTACAACTATTTACATGGAAGTGTCAGGCATGTTGTGCCGCTCTGATTTGTTGATCAATAAATAACAAAATAAATACATTTCAAGAGAAAAGGAAGAACAACGTGTGTTTATACAAAAATAAGCTATACCTTGTGGAGGCGGTGGTTTGGGTATTGGGGTTCTGTGTTTTGGAGGCCGTTGGTCTCCTACATCGCTCGTACCTATCTTATGAACGTCGACTGAACGGGCGCGTTTGTTTAACACGTTGGCTTCCGTAGCAGGAACTACCAAAAATGTCAATAAATGATGATCAAGTAAACAATGCGGTATGTATATATTCTTGTGAAGCCTTGCGCGTACGAGATTCGTTCGCTTCTTCGGTGCTGGCCATTTCCTAAGGCATGGAGTCTGTGATCAGCCATGTGGTTGCAGGTCAGTTGATAATGGTTGAGAAATGCCGTGCGTGGGGAATTTGTTTTGGACAGCCCGGCTCGTCAGTCGGGTCCGAGTCCGCCCCCGGTGTAAGTGGCCGGTCAAAGGGATAGCCCGGCTAGCCCGGCATGTGCGCGTCAATTTCTAGAACTTTGTCTGGACGATGGCGATATAATATTATTGCCGCGGACGTGCAGACGTCGGTGCTGGCATTCAGTGGTATAAATGATCGGTGTTTGGTCGTCTTTCGCGGACACCGCAAAGCTGGCCGCTAGCTCTAAACTACAGCAGGTCATCACTCGGATAGATGGCCATCGCCGGATGTAGCTAGACGTATATATATGTATATATATGTATATATATGTATATATATGTATATATATACATATATCTGTATATATATGTATATATGTATATATATATATATATATATATATATGTATATATAAGCATACGATACGCAACTGCCGCAGAAGCAAATGTATATATGTACAAGCAGCAGAAACTTACATACCACCGCCAACAGATGAGCGTGTGCGTGTGTGCGTACCCACCCACAACCGAGGCAAGCCAACGGCAAACAAATAAATAAAGATCCAAGCAAGAATCATAATACTTGCTTATGTGCCCGGGCTGGGCACCTCTCGCCGACATCCGCCAAACAATACCTAGGGTGTTCGGCATTAGAGGGCCAGACAAGCAACGAAGCCAAGTACCCTCACTCTATCTAACGACATTAACGACCGGGGGGATCACGCACGCAAACTTGCTACACACTGGCGAACACACGGACACATGCATATCAAGCAATGTGAAATGTGTTTTTTCTTGATTGTCGATGTGATGAATATGTGCCGCATGATTTAAATGTATGTATGTAATGTATGTGTATGTTGTATATGTCGCCTGCCCAACATATATACAAGGTAGCTGACCAAGACTGCTGCGCCTCGCTCGGCGTCGTGCCACTGCTTCCCCACGAGCGCGCCCCGCGCACACAGTTAGCACAATGCCTATCCGTGCGTGCATTCATTGCATTTATCCTCGCTCGGACCGGAACGAACGGAGCGAGGCAAACAATCATCAACCACGAACGAAGCGGCAGGCACGTCTTCCAGCTTGCCAGCCATGCATGGGAACGGTCAGTTCGTTGGCTGTGCAATCGCTGCACACACAAACAATGTAATATGTATATATGTATATACAAATAACGCCGGATGGATAGAATAATTATTTTATTATTATTATTACTATTATTATCACTATCCATCGTCGGTCAGGACACACGCACGGTCGCCACGCGTATGCACTCGCTGCATGCACTGGTTTCTCTCCGTGCCCGGTCACTTTCCTTTTCAATGCAATGTGTAAACAAAATTGGTTGAACCGCGAATAAATAGATTGCACACACGCGCGCTGCCCGACACGCCGGGCATTCCATGCTGGTAATGACAACGAACGAAAAAACCACAAAGTGACACAGCTTCAACAGGTGATGAATGCGTGGTTCCAAAATGCGAGAGTCCAAACACCGTAAAAACACCAGAACGAAAGTCGATCCATACTACTAACCTGATTACGCACCGGCGGTTACCAACTGCCGTCTAACGCTCGCTGCATGCTGGCTATTGAACACGAACGACGAAGGGAAAACAACCAACATACACTCGCTGCCGTTGGTGATTTCAACCAACTGCTGCTGGATGGCAGCAGGCTTGCGCCTGCTCACACAGATCAGTGCAATTCTATGTATGTGTGGGGGCACTACTGGACCAGCCTGCAAGCTGCTACTGGTAGTAGTGTCAAGGCTTCTGGGGCGGCGGCGGGCGTCGTGGCGGCGGCGGACGTGGTGGCGGCGGGCCCCTTGGCGGCCTGGCGCGAGGCGGAGGAGAGGGTGAGCGGACGGCGACACGAGGCGGCGGGAGCGGCGACCGCGGTGGCTGAGGGGGCGGTCTGATCGGGCGGACTGGTGGCCTTGGCGAAGGCCGCAACGGGGGCGACGGAGGCGACGGAGGCTTTGGCGGTGGTGGTGAGGGCGCTGGTGACGGGGGCCGAGGCGAAGGCGGTGGTGGTGGTGACGGCGGCGGCGACAGCGCTGGAACGGGCGGTCGGGGTGAAGGCGGCGGTGGTGGCATGGGCGGCGGGGAGGGTGGTCGCGGCGAGGGTGGTGGTGGCGAGGGCGGTGGCGGCGGTGAGGGTGGGCGAGGAGGTGGGGATGGGCGCACCACTACCGGAGGCGAGGTTAGCGTTAAGCGACGTGGCGATGCAGGGCGGGTAGGGGGCGGCGGCGATGGACGGGGCGGACGTGGCACCGGTGGTGGTGGCGGCGGTGGGAAGTTGCCTGTGCAGTCGGGGTCTACGGATGACACCAGACCGTCGCTGCGGAGGGAAGGGCGGGGGAAGAGCGAGGGAAGTTTCACAAGAGGATGAATGTACCACAATTATAAGAGACCTATTAAACGTGCAAACAGCACATAGCCCGAGTCGCGCCAATATGGAGGTAGCCACGGCAGCATGAAACATAGCAAGTGGTTCATCATTCGCGCCCCCGCATGTGGGTGCGCTAAGCTCTCATAACTGCTGGATCCTGATTTGCTCGCACGTCACTAGGTGTAAGTCCTACCCGGATGACCCAGTACGAGTATTAAGATTGTTAAAATTTATACTATCAATATAATATCTTAATCTTTAAATATATACTGTCCTCATTATTGATAGTAATACTGCATATGCAACTTAGCACACCTTAGGTTATTGATACTAATATCATTCCAGATTGTTATTTTGTGTTTATGATGTTGTTGTCGTCATGATTTCTATCAACTGTGCATGAACATACAGAGGCACTGCTCACCAGTCCAGATCCAGATCGGATTCACACTCAGCAGAACCTGGCGTGCCCTCAATCCGTCGAAACATACGGCAGATCTCCACAACGGCTCCCGAGGGCGCAATCGAAACAACCTTGATGCGAACCCCGCCACCCAAATCGGTGCTGGCGTTGTACGGCACGAACGGACCCGTCCAGACGTTGCCTTCCGGGAATACGGGATCAGCGTTGCCAAAGCGGGGCGCGGCGAAATCAATAAATATCGAGCGGTTGTAGTCCCGCTCCGTGGCTGTGCCGTTGAAAGCGTGGATGTAAACTAAATTGCTGAACCAGCTGTAGAGCGCGGCGTCGTAACCGCCATAGGTTGTGTTGCGGACACGGTAGCTCAGAAAATACTTGGGATAGGGCAGGGTCGGCGCTCCCGGCTCCGAAGACTTGAGTCCCAAGTTGAGGATCACCATGTTTTGATCGGTGGTGCCGGGCGGCGGGAGCCTTAGGGTCACTCGATTTGAGTTGAGGGTGAAGTTGGAGGCGGTCAAGTTACCGTTGGGGACGGGGCTCGCCCAGCCGATGCGCCAGTTGTTGGGAGCGTTGTGGCAGTGCAGGCGGGTGTTGTATGCGGGCGACCTGCCTATGGGGTCGGTTTCATCACCGTACTCATCAAAGCCCCTACATGCATGCGTCATGTCAATCGGGGGCGGGCAGGCAGTACTTAGCAGATGCGGGGATGGGCCTGCGCTGTCGCAAATTTGTCAAAATGGACTCGTTGTTCGTTGATAACTTCAATAAAACGATAAAATCCAAACACATAAAGCTCATCGCAGCCCTGCTGGGCGGGGGGCCGCGCTAGGCGCGCCATTGATGTATTTTTTTGTTTACACGTATGCGAAGGCAGAAGCGCGCGCTTCACGCACTTCAATCAATGAAGAATTCTTGCTCAGTTATACTTTATTACCGATCGCAAGCGAACCTGTGTCACCGGCGCGCCCGCTGTATATTGTGTCCCTGTATATGAATAATCGCTAGCAGAAGAAAATGCTGGACGCACCTGCCAGCATGGCTCAGACCCATGTTGTGCTGCAGCTCGTGATACACGATGTGGACGTCTGCTGCGTAACCCCCCTGCGCAGGCGGAAGGAAAGAGGGAGGGCGGTGGGTTATAAGTCCACATATGCACATGGCAGGGAATCATCTAGGCCCGTACACTGAACAGCACTTACTGCTAACAGAACTGTATCTTGCGGATGGGTTATTAGATCATCATACATACATACCAACGAACGAATGCAGTACACACTACGTACTGCAAGTCGTGAATGAAGGATAATGATATGTACGCACGGCACAAGAATCCCCGCCCTTCGCAGTGAGTTTCTGTAACCCGCCGCTTCATGCATGCGTAGTGAGTTCGATTCTTGTCTTCGTTCGCACCTTCAAGAAACTGCGGCATAAAGCGCCTCCGCAGGAGACGTCTGCAAGGCCTGCCCATACACACGTGGTCTCGCTAGGTACCACTACCGAGACACGGCGTCGCGAAGGCCAGGTGAGAGCGGTTGCCAAGGTGGGGTCGGTGGCGGCCAGCTGTGGATGCACGAACGAGGGGTTTCAACAGATGGCGCCATCTTAAACACGGTGCTACGCCATGAGTCGTCAAACATACGTACACCAATCTCTCTCGCTGGGTACACCGTGCAGCAGGCTACACTGGGTACTGGCACTGAAGATGGGAGGTGGACGTGTGTGCTGGTTAACGTCATTTGTACATTTGTCCAGCCAGTCCAGCGCATAATATTCATGAAGACAACTATACCAGACATACACGAGGTGCGTGGCAAGTCCCACAAGGGGGCATTGTGATGTCGCATTTAGTTGAGGCCGGCTGCTTGGTAGCCCATAATTATTAATCATGGATCAGGGATGTTGTACTGGACTGTGCTCGCGTGTTTGACCGAGCTCGCTTGCTTTTCAAATTCGAGCAGCTGCATCCGCCCAAGTGTAACACCTAGAGGCTAATAATCCCGCGGGTGCTCAGGCACAACGACAAACTGCAACGACAAGCCGAGCTGGAAGGGGGATTGCACCACAAAACAACTTGAAACTGCACGCATGGACCGCACCTGCTTCGCGTACTCGTCCCCTGCCTGAATCCAGTACGTCTGCTCCGCGTAACCGCAATTCGTCTGCGCATTAAACCCGTACTTGAGGACTGAACCCACGAAGGGAATCAATGTCCCTGTGCAGTTGACGGTTATCGGCCCCACAACCGCAATGGTGCTTGCGTTCCAGATGACTTTGTTGTGCGAGCAGGTGCTGTAGTGACGCTGCGTGCATGCGGCGGCCGATGGGTATCCACATGTTAACAAGATAAAGCAGTGTTACGTACATGTACACTTAAAATAAAGCTGTGAGTTGTTTAATTATTATCTCTGTCTGCTTAGTTTCTATCCTAAAAGCATGATATGCACAGGCATAGCAAGATCGGCTGTAATTAGTGTAATGGAACAAAGACCTGGCATGCGGAATGGCAAGCTGATCACCCACGCCGGGCAACTAGCTAACAGTACATCAAGATCTGCGGGCTCACCTGGATGGTGCCTTCAATAGAGCCCGGCTCGTTGTCGAACATGTATTTCCGGAATTCCTGACGGTGGGGCAACGGTAAGGACGAGGCAGATTAGGCAGATCGCAACGAGGCTTAAATCAAAGCAATATGTACGTGTCGCCGCCGGCAGTGATGACATTACAGACACTGAGCGCGTATATATCATCCCAGTTCTGCGTCAATTCCACGGACTAGGCACACACGCGGCTATCTGTGATGCAGAACCATTTTGCGTGAAAGTGCCGTAATAGGGTAAATAGGGATTCATTAGCCATATTACTTGCAGGTACCGCACGCTGCACGCGTGATAGATCACAGGTTTCTATTAATGATTACGTATTGTTGGAATTATTAATAATTAAATTATAATCGTTGACTATGCAGGCATGTGCAGCGAGCTACGTACCAACGGAGCCCGCCGCCCCTCAATTGATTGCGATCACCTATAAGTTTCATTGATTTTCGCCTTCCCTATAACCCCTCCCTCGCCCCCTACCTCGTGCTCGACTACACTAAAACCGACACCCACATACACCCACACTCACACCCACCCACACCCACACCCACACCCCAACACCCACACCCAACGCTCCCGCCCCCAGCCCCCCCCCCATCCGGGCCAAAGCCACGGCCACGCACATACACACGAGCAACCACATGCACACGCACCTGGGGGGAGCGGAAGGGGTTCTTCCAGCCGCACATGTCCAGCAGATACACGACGCCACGAACCTCAATCGGCGAGCCCCTGTAGATCTGCGAGCGATAGCACAATTGAGATCATCAATGAGGAAGTGTTGTACCATGCCCGGGCGGGGGAACGCACGCTTACTACGCTTACTCCGTCCGCTCGACGAAGCGGATATTCTGGAGGGATGAAGGGATGGAGGGACGGTCCACAACATACACATAATAATCGCACCTCCTTCTGCGTCTTTCGACCCACGACTCGAAAGGACTCCGGCCGGAACTTCGGCACCAGGTTCGATGCCTTGCCAGCCCCTGTCAATAGCCGTCGCCCCTGTTGCGCGGCGCGGCTGTCGCTGCGATTGACGTAATCGAAGCAGGCCTGCGTGCGACGGAGGGTTGGGTGCCAATCAAGGTGCAAGTTACCCACCGTACATGTATTGCATTATTAGCTGCGTGTGTGCCTCGGTGTATATACCGCAGTGCTTTGGTAGCTACGAACCCGCCTACATCTTTGAACAATAATGAAATCCTGCGGCGGCATGTATGTATGTGTGTGGGCACGGACGACGTGAATGCCGTAGATAGAGCGAATTGCACCGCATCCATCGATCGATCGGATCGATCGATCGATCGGTACTCGCTCCCTGCGTGTGCGTGTATGTAGCGTGTGCACATACACGAGATGCTGTGCAGGGTCAATTGTAGGGACTTATACTGTAACCCGGCGTTACAGATACGATATGCACGCGCACAACTACAAGCGTACGTGCCACGCACCTGGACCAGGTCCCCAGACAGCAACCTGTGCTGCTCCTGAAAGGCCTCCACAGCCTCTTTCCCCCGGACGATGCGTCGCAACGGCACCGAGCAGTTGGCCACCGGCTTCATGAAGCCGTCCTTGGGGTCCCGCTCCTCAGGGCAGCGCAGTTCAACAAAGTCTAAGGAGCTGTGCTCCATGGAGGTGGCGGTGGCGGTGTCGTCGTTCTGCTGTAGCCGACGGAGTGGGACGCCGGACATGACGTGCACAGTGGCTTCGACTGTGTGTGTGTGTGTGTGTGTGATGAGGCCGCCGACGGAGTCGTCCCGTGCGTGGAGCATGTGAGGGCAAACACGCACGCAACAGCTGTTGTGTGAGCGGCGGTATGCATGAATGTATATAGGCATCTTGCTGAACGTATTTATGCACCAGGTATGTGTATACATCCGCGTACACAGCACGCGCCACGCAGATGTGTGCTTCCAAACAGCACACCGCCCACGCATCACCAAGGGATGAGATAGACTTGCTTGTTTAATATCCCGACTGATGAGAAAACAAGTCCAAATGCAGTGGATGTCGCCAGAAAGCAGATACGTAGCTAGTTACCTGGCACACAGGGGCTATCGCTAGACTGGGCGCGAACGATCGCGGCGAGTGCCAGGACGTGCGCGCACAGCGTCAGAATGGACCGCAACGGCGTCCTCGCCATTGCGCTTGAATGAGAGATGTCGACTATCTACAAGTTACATACGTCGGGCGAGCTGTGTCGGATTTTGTGTTGCTAGAAGCGGAACAAAATGGGTTTGCAATGCTTAAGAAAAAGGGGGAACCCTAAAGCGTACAAATCAATTAGCGCAAATGCTCTGCTAAGAATGATTACATATGCAAATCCTTACAGGGAAATGTGCGAACTTCAATTTACGTGTTATGGTGGCTGTTGGTCTTCTGGACCGTACGTCCACTGAACCGACGCATCGGCCCCACACGATAGCTTCCCGTAGTAGGAAAATCATGCAAATCAGTAATGTCAAAATGATAGATAGTTTGAGATTATTTTCTAAGATCGTACAAGGGATTCGCTTCCACCGCGGTTGGAAGGCGGCATTCATCCGTTATCATGGAAATAAAGTTCACGCACAAAGTGAAATATTATATATGCCTATTAGAAGTTTGCAACGTGCAACGTTGATCAGTGCGGCGTAAGCGAGGTGTGTGTGTCAGGCTTGCTGTCAGAAGTACATCAACAAGGGATAAACAAATACATAAAGTTTAATTTTCATATTTGTTCCCATTATCGTTTTTTCTGGCCCGCGGTTCAATCAGAGCATAGCGGCATGCGGGTCACACGCATAAACGTACGCCATCGACCAACAAGGAACGAATGAAACACGCGTTACAACATTTCAGCATGTGTAAGCCCCATGTAACTCTATGTGATGCATACATTAATTGTATGATTTCCGAAGTTCCTTTTTTCATTGGCAGAAATACCGCTCTAACGCTACACATGCAGCAAGGTACGCATGCCGCGCATGCACGGACCGCAACGAAGGTCGGTCGGTGCGCGTTTGCTAAATCTCTTCTCGCTCGCAGGACGAATATATAGTCGCGCATGCACATACAACATACAAAGAAGACAAGAACTAACCTTAATTCCCAATCTACATGCTTGCTTGCGTGGCCAGCGTTAAGTGCGTGCGTCCGTCCACGGCCAGCCAGGACAGCCAGCTAGCTAGCAGGTGATTGCGTGAACCGCCTGCTGCTTGTTGTGTAAAGAAAGGAACACCCGCCTCCCGACCGAGCCCAAGTGCAGATCTACTTACCTGCTTGGTGTGTGTGCAACGGCGTACGTGCGTGCGTGCGAGCGAGGGTGCGTGTCCCGATTGCTGCTGATAATGTACGTATCATACATGCAGCACGCACGGCGGTGAACGAATTATTGTGTGTGCGTGATGTGTCGAACTAACGAATTATTGTGTGTGCGTGATGTGTCGAACTAACGTTGGTCGCAGTGTAACTGTATGTAACACGGTGGTGTAGCCGTAAGGATATAAGCCTAGATAGTGCACATACAGCAGCAGCTCGAGTAGCTCGAATAGTGGCCTCTTCACCGCCCAGTGTTACAGTAACCCTGTGTAATGGCGGTTTCGTGATCCATTTTAATATATAACAATAACGAATGACATGCAAGTATGTATGTAGGTGGCCGACGGCTCGCTCCGTCATACATCACGGTGTCGACTCGAATTACTACTCGAATACCTGCTGAGTGTATGTACACATAATGCACACACATACCTAGGGGCCGTTTATTTCGTTGCTTGCTTTCGAATCCACACCCCTGAATGTGTATGTGGCGCGCTGGCGCCGTGCGAGAACAATGCATATGTAAGTGGCTGGAGATACACATGCTGGATCGATCACCATGATTGTACAACTACGTAGATAGCTACCAGCCGCCAGCTGTGAGTGTGCTATAACCGTTTGTTCAACATTGGTTAACGTTATTACGGCGCGTTTCTGATGAGAGCTGGTAGGTGTAACAAACGTTTTCACGGACATCATAAGAATGAAAAGGAAAGCAAGGGGTAGTACGTGTAATAATATGTGGATGTGCACGTGCATGTGCATGTCCACGGTGGATACAGACCCGTAGACATCGATTCTCGATCCACGCATAATAACGGACGTCGATCGTCTGGTATATGTCCGCGTGTAATAACTGCGTTCTTATTAGTTCGCATGCCTGGGTAGATTGATGCCATGCATGGCGTTGACTGGCGTGCGTGCGTGTATATATGTGTGCCCTACCTGTACGTCGCGACAATGATGATCGATGAGTTCCAACCGGAGGGACGACGCGAGGAGCGAATATGACGGGGACATGATACGTCCACATATTTATTCATCACGGATTTCACTACATACATACAGCACGCAGTCCGCATGCACACATGTAAGGAACGGAAGTACGTAACGCCGAGGACCGCACGAGGCAGGCCATACATGTTGGCAGGACGACACGTACGTAAATATGTAAGCGCACGGCTGCATTTACCGACACCACCGCACAGCACCGCCCTCCAAGCAGCCGTGCCGACACCAACAAATAAACCCCGGCCGTAAGCGCATTGAGGCACCCATGCATTTCAGTCAATAAGCAGCTCTCATCACAGTCATAAATATTGTCGCTCGCTCCAGAACTGTTCCCATGCATAGATGCTATCCGCAAGCTTGTACGGCAAACGCATGAACGCAAAACAATCATCTACGCACAAAAACACGAGCCACTGCCGCCAACGCGGAGCATGCATGCTTTCGTATAGATCGCTCGCCGCCCGTATGCCGTATGTATGTAAATTGGTTGCGTGTGCCCGCGACCAAGTCAAGCAAACGGCAACCCATGCCATGAACCAAAAATCAAACCAGCAAAAAACAAACGGATCATAACTAATCACGCATAACAACTCTTGCTCGTGCGCCCGAGCGGCCCCGGGAACCGCTAAACAGACATTGTCTAGGGCGTACGTACGTGCGTGCAGCCGTTACATGTACTGCGCCTGTTCGTTGGTGATCGACAATGGATCGACACACGTAGCGGTCAGGGTTTACAAACCCTGGAGTGCGCATCGATCTGCGTGGGTAGGCCGCGCGCTCTGCTTCGTTCAGGCGGCGCGGTGCATACATGTATGTGTGCCTAATAATAACCAACGCACGCACTCACGACTGGTGGGCACGCACCACTGACGTCGATCGTACTTATATGTCAATACTTATT
The DNA here is from genome assembly GCA_003117195.1 of Eudorina sp. 2006-703-Eu-15. Taxonomy (NCBI): domain Eukaryota; kingdom Viridiplantae; phylum Chlorophyta; class Chlorophyceae; order Chlamydomonadales; family Volvocaceae; genus Eudorina; species Eudorina sp. 2006-703-Eu-15. Next base: position 25,316 of record BDSI01000146.1, on the reverse strand, counting down.
TATAGGTCGAGACCAACAGCTGTCATCATCATCAACGGATCTATCGGCATTCAGGTACGTACCGTGATGATAGATCTTGCGAGTCAACCCTGCCATATTATGAACGGCGGCCGCGGGGGCTGTGGCGGCGACACTTCCGTGTAGCAGTCCGGGTCTGCGAACCCGATGAGGCCATCACTGCTCGCGCGCACACACACGGGGCGGGCGGATTGCATTTCTAAACACTTGGGGAGGAGGACGCACAGGTGCGGTTGCTTGTCCGGATAACGGTTGATATGTACATTATGCGCCGTACAAACAGACCTCACTTATCAGCTGCTACCTACCATAGATATAGGTAACCGCAGTGTCGTGTAATATCATATATATACCGTAATATATTTAATGAGACGTACGTAGGTATGGGATATGTATGGAGCTTACGAGTTGGGTCGCGTCGGAGAGCACTACTCCTTTGATGCGCGCGCGCCGCCGGCCTATCCAAGCATTATGTGTTCCGTAGGGAGTTCTCCTTTTGTGCGCGCTGCTAGCCACAGCCTAGCTATATGTGTTGCTTGCTCAAAACTACTAGCTAGCTAGGCGCGATATTATATAGATGACCGGCGATCTGAAAGCTGCTTGGACGCGGCACATTCTGCTGACGTAACGAACCACGCACTCGCAGCAGTTTGGGCAGCGGATCCGAACAGCTTACATATATAAGGTAGCACATATAATAATGGGCACACGAATCACGGATGGGCGAGCTAAAGGACGTGCCGTGCACGCACGCCAACATGATTGGGAACTAATGGGCAGCAATAATTGATACTGCATTATGATCGATGAATAATGCACAATTCCATTAACGACAAGGTAAGAATGTAGGCTCGCTTCGTGCAGGTAGGTAGCTAGCACTACTAGCACATACCTGCAGGCGGCCACATTACGAACAGGCGGCAAACAGTGTGATAATGAGACTACTCCTGCGGCTGCACGCAGCTATATATACGTAGATAGATAGATCGAACACTACCTAGCTAGCCAGCTACGTAGCTAGCTAGCGGGCTTCTTGCTTACCAGTCGCGGTCCAGATTGCTCCGGCACTCGGGGCTTCCTGGGGTGCCCTCCCTTTCCGCGTACATGCGGCACACCTCCACCACCGCAGCGGTGGGACCCGCGGTCACGACCTTGACTCGGAACCCGCCGCCAAGGCCCGTCACGGGGTCGTACGGCTGGAAGGGTGCCGTCCAGCCTGTGCCGTTCGGGAAGACGGTGTCGGGTTTGTAGAAAGTCGGGCCCGAATCGATGAACTGCGTGCTGTTGCCCACATCCTCCTGTACCACGCCGTCGTAGGTGTGTATGACGATCCTCTTGTCGTAAAAGGGCGGCAAACCAGCGTCATAGCCGCCGTAAGTCGTGTTGCGGATGCGGTAGCCCAGGAAGTACTTTGGGTATGGGATGGACGCTGCGTTGGGGCTGGCAGACTGCAGGCCGAGGTTGATGATGACCATGTTCTTGTCATTCAAGCCAGACCCGGGGATTGTCAAGCTGATGCGGTTTGCGGTAGGGGTGAAGTTGCCGGCGGTGAGGTTGCCGCCAACAACAGGGCCTGCCCAGCCAAGACGCCAGTTGTTTGGAGCGTTATGGCATTGGATGGAGTTGGGGGCGGTCAAGTGTGAACCCATAGGGTCGGTCAGATCACCGTACTCAAACGAGCCCCTGCGTGCGCACGCAGGCGTAGCGGGCGGGACGGAAAACCATAAGACACTATTTTTTTGTTACCGTAGGGTTTATGGTTAATATGATACCAGCCGTGCTGCATAATACTATTCCCCATGTATAAGCAGTTTGCAAGCAAACGGAATAACGATGTGTGTTGTTTGTTTGTTTTCCGTGCGTAATAAGACATATATACACAAGTAGAGCTAGCTGCTGCCGGCTACCCTAACTAGGCATGCATACTTACACATCGACGCCTGCACCTGCACGCACGCACGCACGCACGAAGCATGCATGCTGGATTTGCATCGAGTACGACGCGTTGCATGTTGCGAACTAAACCAATCAAGACTTGGGAGTCGAAAACAATTTATCCCAGGAGATAGTGCCCCGCGCACGCGGCCGCTGCCCCGCGGCTGCTGCGTGGTGTGCATCCATCACCGTTCATTCGTTGCTCCGCCGCCGTATTACTACCCACCACCAGGCATGGTAAAGCCCAGAGTTGTGTTGCAGCTCATGGAAGATGGCTTGAGCGTCCCTAGCGACGCCACCCTGCACGGTCGCGCACATACATGGATAACAAATTACTGTTGCTTGCTTCCATGATTTGTACTGTTTTATTTATTTATGTATTTTTATAAATGTTTATATATACTATTTTTATGTTTATGTTTATTTCATATATAATTACTTTATACTTGTTTATTTTTTACATACTTGTGAATGGTTGTCATTGTATGTAGTAGTGTCTGTCGGCATGTATGTATGAGCCGAGTACCGGCACGGAGCACCGATCCCCATCTATCCTCGCCGTCCGTTGGTCGCCGCCGGCGGCACGTAATAACGTCACGTTCGTAATAACCTGGCGAAGGCTGCGCACGTGCATGATAGATTGACTTATATATATATATATGTGTGTGTGTGTGTGTGTGTGTGTGTGTGTGTGTGTGTGTGTGTGTGTGTGTGTGTGTGTGTGTGTGTGTGTGTAGTGTGTGTGTGTGTGTGTGTGTGTGTGTGTGTGTGTGTGTGTGTGTGTGTGTGTGTGTGTGTGTGTGTGTGTGTGTGTGTGTGTGTGTGTGTGTGTGTGTGTGTGTGTGTGTGTGTGTGTGTGTGTGTGTGTGTGTGTGTGTGTGTGTGTGTGTGTGTGTGTGTGTGTGTGTGTGTGTGTGTGTGTGTGTGTGTGTGTGTGTGTGTGTGTGTGTGTGTGTGTGTGTGTGTGTGTGTGTGTGTGTGTGTGTGTGTGCAAAACAAACACGCAAATCATCATGGCAGCCCCACGTGCACCCTTGCACCGTGGCGGCACGACATATGTATGTACGTGTTCATTCTCCGTCGTCGATCTCAAAGGAAGGATATATATTAATAATCGTCGATTCATGCGTGTTAGTGTTAAGCAAGGGTCTAAACACTCACGTTGATGAAGCTTCGGCAGTTGGTGTCCCGGCAGAGCAGGTCTGCGAGACCTGTCGGTACACAGTTCACCTCACGCGGCAAGATGAGTGAGACTCGTCGGGCAATGTTCCATTCCAGGGCCGCCTTCAGCACGGGGTCCTTCTTGGCAAGCTGCGGCCGCATACACCAACGAGCGTATACATAGTTCATCATACATGGCAACGAACACAAACACTGCTGGTGATGACGGTAATGCATAGCACATGTTGGTTTGTTGGTGGTTGAGACTACGGTAAATGTTGCGCGCTGCCAGAGAAACAAACCCCATACATATCATATATGATAAATATTATACATGTATATAATATTAATATATACATAACATATGCATATTATATAAGGGATTTATGGGAACGGCCAGCAATGCATGCTCCAAGCTACGATTTCTATCTCGCTGCTGTATACAGCAGAACAGCACGTGGCTGATTACTTGAGTTTTACCAGCACGAGTGAGCTACGTAAGACACAATACTGATCGATGAGTATGCATGTAGGCCTACACATTTAACCCTGTGTGCAACATACTGTCTAGTGTTCGCGAGGATCGATGTACGCATGCCTGAACGTACGAATTGTGAATTTAGAAGCCGAACACGGGCGATAATAACAATGATGCACAGGTCGGTAGCTGGAATCATAGTAGTGCACCCTACTGACCTCAACCGCTTGCAGATAGGCCTGTTGAACGAGGTACATTTTCTCCGCGCCATAGCCGGCGCCGTCGCGGCCACAGTCGGCCTTGGACAAGTTGTAGCCCATCGAGAACAGGCCGGCCTGGAAAATCCCTGAGCAGTTAGAAATCCTTAAGGGACCCACTACCGCGATATTTTTGGGGCTCCAGACGACCTTGCCAAAAGAGCAGGTCTTGTAGTAATCCTGTGTGTGTGCATGCAAACACACGCGGCGTACGGCGCACACATACACAACCGACACAATGCACGGCTGATGACATCCTCTCATATTTGTAAAAAGATATCCACATATAACTTAGTTATAACTCCGTTGCATTTATGGGTCAGGCAGAACATATCCCAGCTAGGCATCGATCACGCACGCACGCATGCAGGGCGGGATCGTTTATCGAACGCGGCGGATGGGCCGACCCGCGGGATGCGACGGCAGGCTAGCTTAATTCCCACCCACGTCACGCCCCGGGGGGGCACACCTACCCCCGCCATCCGTGCTCAGAATTGAGTATGGAGTGTACCAGATGTCCCTCTCATCTCATAATCATGCGGGGGCGGATATTGGCACCACCCCAACTATTTTTGGGCGGGGCCCCAGCGCGAAGCGCGTTCGGGGGGCCCCGCCCCCTAGGATTGCCCATGTCCGTGTGTCCCTGTGTCCGTGTGTCCGGTAACGGCAAAACGTTCATTATCCGCTAAACTAATTCGCTATGTTTGTCATATTAATTGTCCTCTATTGCAAGGTAACTTTGGTTTGGCTGAAAAAATTCTTTGCGCACAAACGGTCAAAGTAAAGCTCCGCGGTCTCCATGGACCCGAGTCAACATCCACCCAACGCCTCTCGCGCTCATGTTTGTTGCAACAGGTGCCGCGTGATGAATACTTGGATTAGGAATGGGCGGCGCGTGCTAAATTGAACTTCGATAGTGTTCTGATGTTTGAACATCAAGATACCACCAACATCAAGATTTGCCTTTCTGTCTTGCCAGATGAATACAAATCAACAATATGTATTGAATCAAAGTTTCAAGATGCAAAGGGATATATATATATATATATATATATATATATATATATATATATATATATATATATATATATATATATATATATATATATATATATATATATATATATATATATATATATATATATATATATAATATATATATATATATATATATATATATATATATATATATATATATATATATATATATATATATATATATATATATATATATATATATATATATATATATATATATGCAGTGTCGTGCGTGACGCACAGGGCCGTACGTAGCCCACCTACGTATATATTTACATACCTGGATGTTCGCTTCTATGGAGTCGTTCCGGCCCGAGAACAGGAACCGTTTGTAGGCCTGTTCATCACAGGTTCGGATGAAGGGGCTCCGTGGTTAATAATGTGACAGGCTGTGACGACAGGCTGTTGACATACAGGGCAAGGACGGCATGCCTTGTATTTCTAGTATTTCACAGCAGGATGTTGACAGGTAGGGTAGGTCATGAAACAATTGAGCAGCCGTGTACAAGCGATCGTTTAAGGGAGCGAAGATGCTTATTATTCCGCATATATACCCGTTAGGCTGCGTGGGCCTATTCCTGCTTGCGTGTGTTATTAGTGTTATATATACCCGGGTATGTTCACAAGCAGGGGCCCCTGCTTGTGAACATACCCTAATGCACTATATATACCCCTGCTTGTGAACATACCCTAATGCACTATATATACCCCTGCTTGTGAACATACCCTAATGCACATAGTAATAATCAGTATAGTAATCAGACTTATATAGACCGCGCAACACCATACAGTATCGGCCATAGTTCCAAGTGTTAGTAAGTACAAAATTGTACGTATCCTACGCTATACGAGTACATGCTGAGAGACGACGACGACGCGGGCTATACGTGTTTGTAGCGCGCGAGCGCGTCGCCGTGGTGGTTAATTGTGTACCTGTGGCGGCCCCTCCCGCGTACATACCACGAAGGGGCTCTGCCCTGCCGCGCGCTGCACCCTCTGAGCCCCCTGGCCCACCAATCTGGCGTCCCCATCTGGTCCGGGCTTGCTTGGTCGCTGCAGCGTTTCGCTAACTCCCATTAATATTTGACATGTAGCCAGCGGAAATTTAGCCCCATATGACACGATCGACCGAAAGCGTCTTTATCCCATTTCACAAAATGTCAAATACTTAACTTGTGTCACCTGGATTATGAGCAGTACGGTACATTTATAATCCCGTTTATAATCTCATGTAACGCCACCTCAAGCGTCCAGCCACTCAAGGCTTAATCTGCCGGCGGTGCTATATATTACTCATTCACATGCTTGCTTGGGTTACCCATCCAGCCGCATCTATAGCCGTCCTGTATATCCTGTATGAATGTCTATCGATCTAATAATCGATCTGTTGACAAATTTTACATGCGCACGCACCTCCGCCGATCGGAACGGATTCTGCCAGCCGCAAACATCCAGGAGGTACACGACGCCTTTCAGCACGATGGGGGTGCCGGTGTAAATCTGCACGGCGGCGGATACGGATGATAAGACAGAGGGCGGGGATGGATTCGTTCCGTGCGCCGAGACGACGGCACATGCATGAGTGCGTGCGTGCGTGCGTCAAGAAAATTCACATCGTGTACGCAAGCAAGATACGCAGATAGATAGACGTTGTGCATGCACCCACCTCCTTCTGCTGCTGATTACGGGACAGCACCTTGACGGTTTCAGGACGGAAGACGACTGAGTCCCACTTGGCGCCAATCAGCTTCCGAGAGCGATTATTAGTTCCTCCGCCGGCGACGGTGCGGATGTCAAACCGGGCCTGGGCAGGTGGAGCGGCATGCATGCATGTACGTAGGGCGGGCGCAGTAGTGCAACTCCAAAGTCCTTATCAGAGACCCTGCACAGCAAGCATCTCGCGAAGTCTTTATTTGACTGGGTGCATGTATGCGCGCGCCGCTTCGTATGTACTATATATCTGTGTGCGCGCGCGCTCGCCCACACACCTTGATCAGGTCTCCGGATGTCAGGCGGTACCTCTTCTGAAATTCTGCCACCGCGGAGGAGCCCTCCACAAGGGGCTTCGTGGGGACGGTGCAGCTGGGATTGGGCTTCATGAACCCATCCACCGGATCCCGTATCTCCGGGCAACGCATCTCGACATAATCCGCGCTGCGGCCCTTGGCATCTGGGAGTCCCTTGACAAAGTGAACCGTACCCACGACTACGGCAAGCTCCAGCGAAAGCGAGCGACGAGTAGTGAGTCACCACGCCACGGACATCGGTCGGTGTACGTGTACGGCGGGCGGCGGGCACGCACGGCGGACAGTAAATAATGGATAGATGGGCGGTGCGCGCGCGCGTGCACTAGCTAGTGCGTAGATAGCTAGCGTGCCATCAACCGGTGTGAGAGAGTAGAGTGAACGAGGCGGACGGAAGGGCGGTGACGGATTACTGCATGAGCGAGATGCATGAGAGTAGCTAATAAAAAAGATAATTACGTACAGCGAGGAGCCTGCAAGTACATACGGTGCGTGGATATTACGCATGCAGTGGTGCCGGACCATCAACTAATAAGGACGGTAGCGTCGGTGTGCAGCAGATAGACACAAATGGTTTTTGATTGTATGGTTGCTTAATTATATTTGTGGTGTATGTCGATGTATGTATGGGGTAATAAGCCCGGCTAGCCCGGCACGCAAGCAACGAACGCATGCGCGTTACAACGAACTCCCGTTCCACCGCTTGCTCTTTGTCGTGTATTTGTATTGCAAATTGACATTAATTTATTTATAGGAATGTATGCATGCATGCCCACCACAGAATTGCCCCCTTCGCTCGCTCGGTTCGCCGGCTTACCGTCCACTGACATTGCCTTCTTTTGAGCCTCGGATCCTTGAAAAGCAGAAAGAATGATAGCACCAGAGCAAAGGAGCAACAAATTGATTCGTGACATTTTTGCTGCTCTGCCCAACCCTGCCTATCCGTCGGACTACAAAGTATCCCTATCTAACTAGATAGGTAACTATCAGGTGAAGGATTCCCGCCCAACAGATGGGCATCTTATGACGCAAACTCACGCAACTAGTGTAAAATAGTAAATAACGAAATATATATAGGTCAAAATTCGATTCGTAAAACAATCGAATAAAGGCGCTTAGACTTCCTGATGAGTCGCATCACACGTGAGACGAGCGAGCTGGCGAAGGGACCCTGCCTACGTAGAGCGAAGGGCAACTGTTGACAGCGCGCGGAATCTGCGAATATATATACAATGCGCAGTATGTCCTGCGCGCAGTAGTGCAAAGCACGTCCGTCCGACGGCATGCACCTCGCTTACGCAAGCAACATTGTCACGCAAAACTAGCGTCATGAACAATTCAGCGTCTTTCATTCAGCAAAAACTTGGTTATTTTGTTTATTAGTTATTTATGCGAGTGCTTTGGCCCAGTTCGGCATTGACGTTCTTAATCCTCAGTCCGTATACGTTAGGTGGTTGCGATGCGGCTTACGAAGCTTCGTTGTAGGTTGGCTTCTTGGCCGCGCCAATACGTGATCTATTAGGGAGTTAGAAAACTCCGTTTTATTGCCTGGGTGTTAGTACTGCGTGCCGGGAAGGCATGGCTGAACGCGTGCTTTACGCAGAGTGATCACCCCTCCAGGGTGGGCACGTCTGTGGCCTGTATGTGAGACTTGTGTAGAAGACTCGTTGCGTATTTAAGCCGAAAGCGAGCTGTGATAGTCGCTTTTCGGCTCCAGACAATTGTAAGTCTTGAGCTAGACAACGAGCCCTGTGCGGAGGTTCATATCGCTTTCACACAAGTACATCGCCACCCAGGCAGCTTCACATACATGGACACTGGTGATCCCTTTGGGGTCCGCTGTAACGTTCATTCATTCATGGACAACCAGTTTCTCATCTATTAACTGGAGCTCTCGACTGGTAAGTGGTCGCGTCCTTACCAGCCGTTAGTTGTAATTTCCAGTGCGGAGGTGCCTGTTTGGTTGCTGAGGTAGGGATTGCGGAGCACGTGCGTACGTGGTGTACTAGGTGTACCCCCGTGTTAGGTGCCTTTCGCAGCGCCCTACAGGTCACAAAGCCGCTCACATCCCAGCCGAAAAGCCGCCACATGCTTTGTACGATGTACGGTGATCTGGCGTGACAACATGATGTCGTGGCGAATGAAGCTGATGTTACACATGTTGAGTTACGTAGCTGTAGTAGGTGAGAGCTGGCAAAGGCTTCTCGAGATACTGGGACAGCGCTTTGCACCGTATTTGAGGAGCAGGGCCGACCATTGTACGACACCTACTACACTCCCCCCCCTCTGAAGGGGACCGTCCCGGGACCTTTTCGGCCCGAGACAACCAGCCATGCTCGCCATCGTCAACCCTGAGCCGTGGGTGGATGAGGTCCACGTCACGTCGTGCCCCACGATTGACACGCGCCTAGCCCATATTCGGGTTTTTCGAGCATGTATCCTTCTCCTAGTCATCTCACTACTATCTTCTTCCAGAACCTCTAGACTGTCGTCCACTGGCGCGGTCGCATTTCGCCGTCATCAGGGATCGACCTGGGGACTCTTAGGTCCACAGCCTAGGTTTGGTCTCGATACCATATGTAGTAGGTGAGAGCTGGCAAAGGCTTCTCGAGATACTGGGACAGCGCTTTGCACCGTATTTGAGGAGCAGGGCCGACCATTGTACGACACCTACTACAGTAGCTAGACGATGGCAAAAAAGAAACACCTAGCTAGCTTCATGTATACTATTTTCATAATTAACATAAAACAGAAAGGGACCGATTCGTTAATGTATGTAATTTATCACCAAGGACGTTATACTCACGCATTGCTGCAGCTAGCGTCCGGTAACTCAGAACCAGCGGCTGACGGCGCAAAGACCAAATAGCCCAAGATACAGATATATAGAGTGACTTCTAACATCTCGAGTAAGCCTCTTTGTGCCACCAGCTGCTACACTGGTATGTATCGAGATAATCGAGACCTAGGCAGCAGCAGGTTGGCCGATGCGGCAGGTGGGCGGGGTCCGAATCCCACTGGCGGCAGCGATCCTGCCTGCTGGGCGCGTGCGTGCACACGCATCGATCACTGCTGGTGATGAGGGGATAATCAACCTTCGCTAGGGTTACTAGGGTAACTAGGGTTGAGGCGACACGACCCGCACAGTGATTTTTTTAAGTAATATATTACAAATAAGTAATAAATCGGGGTTTGGGGCTCGGAGAAAAAGTACTGGATTGGGGCCGAGACGTACATTTTCATTACTCCTGCCATAATGTCCCGGCTGCTCCTAACAGTTCCATATACATAGAAGCTGACGTTATGACATAGCTACGAGGCCATGGACAGTCGTAAAAAGCCCACTTCCTCAAGTCAACGCGGCATTGCAGCGTATATGACTGGTCTTAACACACCAAACGTTGCGCAAACCAAGGATTCCCATATCGGAACGCAAGCAAGGCAGCAAGATACGCCAGGAACTACTCCTGGCCCGGGCGTTGTGGTCGGTGGAGCGGATGTTGGGAACACATCGGCAAATGTGCAGCTGTCAGCTGGGAACGCTGGTTCCAACGCCATTATCCCTGGCGTCGAAGCTGAGCGCGAGCAACGTAAGCGTAAGCTGTTGACCGTTCCGGAGGAGGACAGTGACAGCGACGGTGGCGAGTGACAGCGACGGCGGTTCTCGGCTATGAAGTACTTGCAGGACCCCACCCGAAATCGGCTGGATGAGCACCTGGCGCTACGCGTGCGCATGTTCACACAAGATTTGTTGGACTTGCGCACGTTCCCGTTTGGGGACGCATTGAAGAAGTGGTTGGCTGGCAGCAGCAGGGGCCGGTACATGATGAACCGGTAGTCGGGTTCCCAGGCGTGCAGCACAATTGCGCTGAGGTTCTTCCTTTACCGTGGCCAGTGATTTGCCAGGCCAGCAAGCAAGATTCATTCATTTTATCTGATGTTTTATTATTGTAGTACGTTGACGTACAGGACATTTCCGTGTTAGTTGCACGACAAATAACACTTGCATGACAACGTAACTGCTTATTACTCTGTTAGGCATCTTCCATGTGCCAAGAACCTGGCGAAATCGGCGGGTTGGCTGTCAAATCACGTGCTGGGCTTGGAACGCACGTCTTTTACATGCGTGAATGTGCTTGGCGCTTCACACAGTGTGCCAGGGCCCTTAGTTTGCATGCGAACGAATGAACACACGCTTCCGTCCCCCAGGAGAGACACTAACCATTGAGGCTGTGTGTAGTTGATATGCGAGTAAACTTGAAACTTATGGGGGGGGTCTGGGGGGGGCGCAGCCCCCCCAGCGGCTCTCAGCTAAGTAATATTTCATGAACGCGCCGAAGTTTTCATTACTAGACTTGTAATAGTTTGAGACCCCCCTTCTGCGAAAAAAAAACACTGGACCCGCATGTCAAGAACCCACGCTACCCACGCACGCACTCCGAACGACGGAGTACATACCTGACTTGCCCGGAGTTCCAAGACTCCAAGCCACAGTTCGATCCAGGAGGATGTAACCCTCATCATCTATCTGCACCACGTATATATGCCGTGCTCTACTTATATTTTGATATGGGCGTCGGTGGTTCCCACGCGTGTGTTTAATAATGAGAAGCCAGCCCACCCGCCCACACATAACCGCCCACGCAGGCCCGGATACTTACCAAAACCTGCGATTCCATTGGCAACACAACAGGACAAACATAGCAGGCAAAGCAAGTAAGACGACCGCGCCACCAGCCACCGGGGCGCATCGCAAGCACGGGCGTAGCAACAGGGAACTATGGAAAACGGACGGACGGAACGAACGGAAATGTTACCTGCTGGGCAGAATACGTACGAGTGCGTGACATGCGAGGGGCCGAGTACGTAGCACCCAAAAATTTGTCCGTACGTATCTGTAGATAATATACCCATTGCGATTGCCCGACCCATATGTTAAACAAAAGGCTGCAGCGTCGGAAGAACGATGTCGAATTTTTGCGCGCATGTGTGTGGATGGAGTGTGTGTTTCTTAGGCAGGCAGAACAGGAATGGCTTCGTTGATGGTGCTGGTGGTGACTCAGTAATAATGATTCGCTGACGTCAACGAACAAGCTGCTCTATTGCGAACGCCGCAACCTCGGTTGACAGCGCCACTTCAGCAGCGAAATTGCCACAGCAGCTCCATCCAGCCACTGGCAGTTAACTTGCTTCTCACCGTACACAGCGAGCCAGTTTGCGGTAAGCACGGTGACCCGTACATGACGGGGCCGAGCGGCGCGTCGGGGCCTAGACGGCGGCCGCGACACCCTGAGCAAGGGTCTGAGCACCTCTGGGGGCAAGGGTCTGACCGCCACAGTGGGCATTGTCGTCCCGGTAGCCCAGTGGAAGGCCGTAAACGATGCCTTCTCGGAGGGCGGTGGAGTGAGCATGCCCCTCGTCGACCTTCGCACAGCGTTGTCAAGGTTCAGGCCGCACCAGCCCCGTTACTTGCTCTTCCAAGCCGGAGCCGGGGCGAAGTCCACCGACATCAGCGACAAAATTCGCTCTGCGCAGTACGGGGGCCAAGCACAGCTATTCCCTTTCAGCAGCAGCCCGGTGCTGGTGCGTAACCATACCGTCGGTGGAGGGCACTACGAGCCGACAGACATCCTGCAACAGATATCGGCCATCTACGCGTAGAGTTTTATGCCATAGGGACGTCACTACGGCTGCCGCAGGTAACAATCTCAATCAGCAAGCAAACCGCGACCAACTCGCACATTGCATATATAACTCCGACTAGTACGCCTGACAGACCCTGCGATCCTTGCCCACAAGCGTTACAGTCGGTCCGCACACGTCGACCTAATGTTGGTTATTGTATTCAACAACATAAATACACGGAGCAACAGAAGTCGATTTCGGAACGCTTAAAGCCAAGCTCTCTGAAGACAACAAGATGACTGTACTGTACCCAACTGTACGGTACGCAGAAGTGGCGCGCATCGGCGGCACAATGTTATCGGACTACTGGATCCCGTGAGCATAAAACCGCGCCGGAGCGTGGAGGGGACCGTAGCTTCGACGCCTATGTACCGGCGGCATAGACTAGGGTGTCAATGGATGAGTTGACGCGGAATGGATGGGCCCGTCCGCCCATCCAGCTGGATGGGTGCATCCATGCAAAACACCACCCAACCCGGACGGCGGTCATCCAGGTCTGGATAGATGCCACTCATCCAAGCAGGTGCCAAACCTGGATGGAACCCATTAAGGACTGGACGCCCCCCTTAACCTTGCCATCCATCCCATCCATCCATTATTCCATCCATCCAACCCCCTTAACCTTGCCATCCATCCCATCCATCCATTATTCCATCCATCCAACCAACCACGACAGGAAACAGAATCGTCTGAACAGCCCTACCGGGCACTTGGATGGGCGGAACAGCCCTACCGGGCACTTGGATGGGCGGAACAGCCCTACCGGGCACTTGGATGGGCGGAACAGCCCTACCGGGCTCTTGAATGGGCGGAACAGCCCTTCCGGGCACTTGGATGGGCGGAACAGCCCTACCGGGCACTCGGATGGGCGGAACAGCCCTACCGGGCACTTGGATGGGCGGAACAGCCCTACCGGGCACTTGGATGGGCGGAACAGCCCTACCGGGCACTTGGATGGGTGGAACAGCCCTTCCGGGCACTTGGATGGGCGGAACAGCCTGTCGTGGCACACGGAGTGATTGACACAGCGCGTGTTCAGTTTGCCGTTAGGGTTTCAGTGGCCATCTCGTTGGGCCGACGGTTAGGTTTCCCGTTGTTCAGTTTATCATGTGTGCGCGAACTCTCTCAGAAGTGAGCGCGGCATTTACTGCCTGTATAAGTATCCTCGTCTTATTCCGGTAGAGCATGAGCAGTTTCTGTGCGAGTGTGCGTGAACTTGGTTGCATTAGGCCCATGAGGTAGATTCGTCGCTACAGGGAGGATAGTTTCGGGCCATCTGCGTCACTTAGGCTCGCTGCTCAGCCGAGCTGAGCAGCGGTGATACACGATTGCTGTCTTCACAGATACACCTCTTAGTGTATGGATTGCACCTCTTAGTGCGCAGTTCTTGCCTGTACAAGGCATTGCTGTAACGTCCCAACGAGTGCCGCCGCAACAACATCTCTCGTGGACGACAACGCGCAAAGATAAAGTCAGCTGTGCATTGCAGACCGTGTGCTGCTGACAGAGTCTGCGCAGGTGCTGTCCTGCGTCTGCCCGCTTGCAGTGCGCATCCGCCGCTTTGTCACATTGTATCACCGCTCAAGATCTCCATCGGGTCTGCGAGTCATCATTTGTGGTCAACAACGTCTGTTTCAGTAAGGCTGGGCGCGATTCTGCCGGTTCGTTTGCCGCGCAGTGAGGCTTGCATGTGACATCGTGTGCTGCGAAGACCATCGTGCCTTGCGGGTTCGTAAGCCCGGATTCGCTCGCTTTGCTGGCTTATCTGTCTGATTCATCGGCCATTACGGGAGCAGGGCGGACCCCACGCCGTCCGCCACCTCTGTGATCGCCTGCACTTGTTTCGAACCTGGCGCCGCGGCCTCGCGATCAAGCAACTCGAGCACACGATAGCCGTAGTTCTGATTCTGAAGAACCTGCTGAGCCGTTGCCATTACTTACGCCGGTAAAAGCTGGACCAGCTGACATCGGTGCCTTAGAACGCGCGCTCCGCAAGCTCAAACGTGCTCAGGGTGCTTTGCCAGCAGCTGACGACCCCTCTGGTTCGCTTGCTGCTGCTGCTGCTACTCAGGGTGCCGGCGTTTCGACTGACCAAGGCACTGGTGCTGAGTCGGTTGGTGCAACCGGCAAAGGACCTGACGCCGCCGCGTCAGCTGCCCCAGTCGCGCTTGCCCAACCGAGCGGTTCGGGAGCCGGTACTACTGTAGCTGCGGCTGCCGTGGTAGTACCGCGCGTCCCGGTCGCAAGTCGATCAGCCGAGACCAGTGGCCTGCCGTCAGGTCGGCCGCCTGCACCGCCCCGGCCCACCATGGCGCAACCACACGTCCCACTGCCTCCGATCCCGGTCTACAAAACCGCCACGGACAAGGATCCCGGCATCACACTGACCGAGTGGGCCCTCCAGATGAAGGCCTTCGGCATCGAGTGTACACTGGGGGGCACTTCCCGGCCCAGCGTCTCATCGTCGCCGAGCTCTGCCTCCTCAAACAGCCGGACAACCCCGTCGGCAACCTTTGCCGTCAGTCTGGCGAGGCCTGGCTCAAGGACCATGCAGATGGTTACGCCGCCCATTTCGTCGCCAAGCCGCCCGCTGGCGGCGCTGCTGTCCCCGAGTACAACGGTCAGGCTTACGGTGACACCCCCGACGTCTTGGCCTACATCGTCAAGCGGGTACAGCAGCACCGTGGTGGTGCTGAGCGTGCGAGCCCGGAAGAAGTGACCCAGTATAAGCGCCGTCCGGGCGAGACCGTGCAGGAGACGGTTGACCGCTTCATGCGGCTGAAGCGGTTGGTCCCGGAGGGCTTCTCACCGATCACCAGTTTGCCCGCTCGTTCTTCAACAGCCTGAAGCACGAGTGCATCAGGCAACACATCGACCGGCAATGCGTCGATGCTGGGCGCGACGGTGTATGGAAGTTTGACGAGGTCACCAAGTGGGCGCTCAAGTTCGCCCGTAACTCTGCCACCCTCGCGGACCTGGAGCGGAAGGACAAGCAGGAGGCAGAAGCAGGTACGGCCGGGTCGGCGTCGCGGACCCCACGCCGTCCCGCTACCCTTGTCACGGACACCACCACCCCGCCATCCACGCCCACCACCTCCGACTTCACCGCTGCTGTCACGGCCGCCGTCACTGCCGTGCTCCGCCAGATGCCCGGGGCCAGTCAGTCGGGTCGGGGCACGCAGGGTGGCCAGCAGCCACGGCAGGAAGGCGGGGGCCGGGGCGGGGGCGGGGGCCGGGGCCAGCAGCCCGGGGTCCGGGGTCGCGGGCCCCGCCGTGATGACCGCCCGCAGCAGGGGGGTGGGGGCCAGCAGCCTGCACCGCGTAACTGGCGTCCGGGGCCAATCACAGGCTCCCTGCCGCCCTGCGCGTTCCCCGGCTGCCGCGGCAACCGGGAACGGCACAGCCAGGACTTCTGCCGTGCTGCCCACGAAGCGGGCCTGCCGACCGTTTTCTCCGCCGAGTATCAGCAGCCACCCGCTGCCGCAGGTGCTCTCTGCACGCGGGAGGACGAGCTGGCGGCTGCACACGCGGCGTGGGGTGGCAACCAGCTGGATACCGTGCTGGTCACCAAGGCTGAGGCCCTGCTGCCGTCGCACCTGTCCCGCAGCGTGCTGGCGGCAGCCGATCCAGTCTGCAGCACCATCGCTGCGAGCTGTGCCTCTCGGGATCAGACGCTCGCCGGCTTCCAGCAGCGCCCGCCAGCCCCGCTGCCCAGCACCGTCGCCTCCCGCAACCCCCTCCCAGCCTCGGCGCCCTGCTCCGTCCGACTCACGAGCACCACCGTCAGCGGTGACACGGTGGACGTCCAGCTCAGCGGAGCGAAGGCGGAGCGGATCTTGCAGCACGCTCTGCGGGAGGTCACCGGCGGGTCGCCGCCCGCCGGAACGGCTGGCCTCACGTGCGCCGCTGTGGTCCCCAGCGCGCCTGACTGCGACGCCCGCGAGCATGTCCTTCCCGCTGAGGGCAGCCCGCCTGACCCGCTGGTCAGCGCCGCGACAGCCCCAGTGGATTCACGGTACCCCATTGTCCAGCAGCCGCCAGTCCGCCTGGTCAGTTTGAGTCCGCAGCTCATGACTGACCGTCACTTCGCGGAGCTCACGCAGTCAGAGCGTGACCTCCTGCTCATGCAGCGTCGCACCGAGGTCCCGGACCTTGTGCAATGGTCCAACCGCTCGCTGCCGGAGGCTCTCGCCATCACCGATGCCAGCGGGCGGCTGCGCATCGACAACCAGCCGATCTTGGACACAGCATCGACGCCTACGCTCATTGACGCGGATTACGCTCGGGAGCTGGGTCTCACGCCGCAAGGGCACGGGGCCATCAACACGGCCAGCGGTACCGGGGACGTCGTCGGCCGCGTCTTTGGTGTGGACCTTGTCCTCGCCGCCACCACACCGTACGAGACACGCACACGGGTGGAGCTTCTGGCGGTGGCGCACGAGTTTGCTGCTGCTGCGGGTTTCAAGATCCTCGTCGGGCTGCAGCTCATCAACGGCGTGGATGCCCGGATCCACCACTTTCCACAGACCGCCATCTCCTTCCGCCCGGAGCTCGCCAAGGGGGGGCCCCTCCCCGCCGTCCCGCTGACGGTGCTCGTGGAGGCGCAGCGCATTCCCCGCGAACGGGCCGCTCTCATCTCACGGATGCGCCACACCATGTGGCAGCCGATGCCGCCAGCGGTCACTTGCGTGACGGTGCACGACCAGGGCACTCAGGAGGAGGAACGCCTGGACTACAGCAACGACGACGACAACGATGGCGGTGCTGCGCTGGCTGCGGGCACGGAGCACACCGTCCCCGGCAATGCTGATCCCCAGCTGTCATCCGAATCATCCGGGTACGCAGGGCCGCTGCCCACCACTGCGCAGCTTCGACACCTGGGTTTAGAGCCCGTCCGCGGCGATGATCGGCGCCGTGCGCAGGAAACTGCCATCCGGCGGCACTTGTGGCGGATGGGTGCCACCACGCCGGCAGAGTTGCTCACGCTGCTGCACCAGCCGCCAGGGAGCCGGTGCCTGCACGACATCCATGCCGAGACGCCCGAGGGTTGCCTTCGACCACCGCCACAGAGGCCGCTCCCAGCCGCCTGCCGGCCGCTCGCCAGCCGTGGACCACCCCGTGACCGACACCGCTCACTCAGTCGCAGGCCGCCTCATGACCGTCACCGCTCACCCAGTCGTGGCTCGTCCGCAGCCGATACTGCTCTCATAACCAGGGCGCCGTGAGCGACCGTGGGGCACGCGGGCGCTCACCGGACCGACCACCACCGCTGTCAGGATCTGCCACCGTCGGAGATGACCGTGGTCGCGGCGTGTCGCATGCCCGCCCACCAGCCCACCGTCAGGAGCAGCGCAGCAGGAGTCGCAGCCGCAGCCCCGGCCATGCCCGCGCGCGCGCCGGGGCCGCAGCCCTGAGCGTCCCCGCATGCTGCCGCGAGGCCGCAGTCCATCCCAGGACCGCAGCCCACCACCGCCGTCGCCGCCACGCCCTGTGGTCCACGACCTGGTGGCGCCGTCAGGTTTCGACGCCATGCCGTACATTCTCAACGCGGACGGGTTCTTCAGCGTCTCCTTGCCAGCCACCGCCTCCCAGCCAGCCCGCACGGCCCTGCCGGCCACCGTTGGCATCGACACCGGGTTCTCTGGCTTCATCAGCTTCAACCGTAGCTGGCTGGATCAGGCCAGCTTAAGTCACGATCGCACGCCTGTCAAGGTATACGACTTCGATGGTATAGGCACCACAGCCTCGGCATTTTCCAGGGCAGGTTCCAGGTTGGCAACAGTCCGGGCCGCCTCATCAGCTGGGGCCCCGCCGCGGATAGCCCGTGGCCTGTTCTTTCCGGCCTACGATATGATCTCGTGCTAGGGCAGACGTTTGTGCGCAATTACTGCAACGTCCTTCCACTTGCCGTTGAGCCGCGCATTGAGATCCGGGTCCTCGGCGAGCGCTTTGATCGTCCCCTTGTCCTGGGCAACACATCGAGCCTTCGTTTCGCCTCCGCCACGATGGGGGGGTTGCATCCCTGGAGCACGTCAGCGCTGCAGACACGCCGCAGCCGGAGGTCACGGAGGCTGATCTCGATGCCGAGCTGGAGACGCTTATGGCGCGACGTCGGGATCTGGAGGCCGCCATCTGGCTGGAGCTCCGGGACCGACGGGCCCGGTGGCTCAAGCGGCAAGAGCGCAAGGCGCGCAACCTCCTCCGCAAACGCCGCAAGACGGAGGAGCGGCAGCGTGCTGAAATGGCTGAGTTGCGCGCGCAGGCCGAGCTGCAGAGAGTGCGAGAGTCGAAGCGGCACATGCGTGCTCAACGGGCTGCCCTGCCACCACCGCCCCGGAGCCTTCGCCGTCCCTCGGTAACCGGTTCTGGAAGGGGCTGGCGAGCATACACTTTCAGAGCGTCGGCAGTGGCCTGAAAGTGGTTTTGCTCCTCCTGGTCTTGCAGCTGCTGGCGCTGCATGCCCAGGCGGGCAGTGTACCCCCTCATCAGCCGCCACTGGAGGGGTACGGCAGCCAGAACGGGGCTGCTCCCACGGTGGCGCGTTTGCATCACTGGTTCCCAACACCAGGTACGTCGACCGTGCTCGTGGGCAACCACGACGTGACATCACGTGGCCGGGTGTTGACCGTGGAGCCACGAGTGTTAGCTGGGGGATCGAGCGTGCCTCCTGCCCAGCAGCGGCCCAACCCAGCCCCGTCGATGGCCGCTGGCTCAGTCACGCCGGAAGGGAAGCGGCACCCGGGCGATGATTCGAGTTTTGTCAAGGACGCGCAGTACGGGTGCACCTGGTGTGAGCGCCCGGACCTATCCCCGGAGATGCGCACTAAGTTGCGGGAGTTGCTGCAGCGAAATGACGACATATTTGCCCGGTCGTTGAAGGTCTTGGCTGCTACTGTGGGGAGTTGGGGCCGGCAACCATAGAGCTGGTGCATGATCGTCCCATCTGGCAAGCCCCGCGGCGGCACTCCCCTCGGGAGCTGGTCATTCAGGATGAGAAGTGTGCTGAACTTCGGGACGCTGGCATCATCGTGCCATCCACCTCCACTAAGTACGCCATGAATTCCACCATGCCGCTAAGAAAGACGCTGACGGCAACTGGACTGACAGCCGGTACTGCTGTGACGCACGTCCCCTGAATGCCGCCACAGTGCCGGACAAGTATGCGCCGCCTCTGCCTGAGGAGCTGTTCGCACGTGTGGGCAACGCCCGGTGGCTGTCCAAGATGGACTGCCGGGCAGCGTTCAACCAAATCCCGCTGCGTGAGTGTGATCGCGAGAAAACTTCCTTCTGGTGGAAGGGGTCGCTGTGGATGTACTGCCGCAATCTGTACGGCCTGAAGAACGCCACGGCGCACTTTCAGCGCATCATGGATCACCACATTCGCAAAGCTGGACTCCAACACTGTGCAATGGCGTTTGTAGATGACATCCTCGTATACTCACAAACTGCGGAAGAGCATGCTGAACATCTTGCGCGGGTGTTGGAGATGCTCCGTTCCATTGGCCTGAAGCTGCATCCTGATAAGACCGTGCTCGCTGCCCACACGGTCGAATTCTTAGGGCACATGGTTAGTGCGGACGGACTGCGCCGATGGATGCGAAGATCGCGGCGATCCAGGCCCTAGCGCCGCCAATCAACCGCACCGAGCTGCTGAGCCTCTTGGGCTGATGAATTACTACCGCTGCTATCTCCCCAAGTTCAGCGAAATGGCCGCGCCGCTCAACGCACTGACGCGCAAAGGTGTTGTGTGGGACGACAATGTGTGGGCCCTGAACAGCAAGGAGCCCTTGACGCGCTGAAGGCGGCGTTCCGCCGTGAAGATCTGGTGCTACGCCGTGTGCAGCCGGACAGGCCGCTCATCCTTCACACTGACTTCTCGAACCTGGGCATCAGCGGGTTTTGGGTCAGTTGGATGACGACGGCAATGAGTATATGTGTGCGTGTGTCTCGCGCTCCTTGAATGTTCATGAGAAGAACTACACGTCCTACAAGGGCGAGATGCTTGCTGCTTGCTGGGCCATGAAGGTCCTCCGCCCGTATCTGCATGGGCGGAACTTCACACTTGTCACTGACCACGCCCCGCTGCTCTGGCTGATGGAGAATGAGAACCTCACGGGCAGTACGCACGCTGGCCTTGATCATGCAAGAATATGACTTTGACGTGTGCCATCGCCCAGGTGCGCTGCACCAAAACGCGGACGCACTGAGCCGCAGCCCGTTGCCTTCCACCTCAGACGGCACCGGCGCACGGATGGATGAGGAGGCTGACCCGGTGCCGCCCCGCCCCAAGCTGGTCAACTACCCTGGCTCGTTGGTCACGGGTGAGGCTGCCGTGCTCGCGGTGGGCATGACGTGCTGCCTGCACAAATCCCGTCAACTTCATGATCGGCTCCATGCTGTGCTCAACACCTCTGCGGGACGCTGCCCACCAGTGATGAGCTGCTCTCCGGACACAACGGGTCTTGGGGATGCCACCGCTGCACCGCCCTCGATCCTCTCCTCGCGCAGCCGCTCAAGAGCTGCTGTTGCTGTCCAATCGGCTGGTGCGGATCACCGGGTGGCACTCCGTGCTATCAGCTGTGAGCCACCACGGGCGCAGGCAGTTCAGTCTGGCCCGTCCCCCGATGCTGACCCTCAGACTATCTCTCTGAACTCCAGCCTGGTTTCCCAACATTTCTATGAACGTGCTCACGCAGACGGTTTGTGCTTGTGGAAGCTGGTGAGCATGCATCTGCGTTGGAGGCCTGCCTGCGCGCCGGCTGGCGAATCCGTCGCTACATGGTGCTGGGCTGCTCTCCGCTGACTGTGCCATAGTACAACGGCGGGTAGAGCGTCTCCGCGTCCAATACCCGGAGCTGCTCATGGCACGGGCACGGAACGGCCTGCGCGCCGTTGCAGGACGCGCACGTCTCCGCAACCTCTTTGAAGGCATTGGCGCCCTGAATGGTGAGCAGTGGCTTGTGGCAGGGGGGCACCGCAGCTGGACGGTGTTGAAGCACGCAGCTGCTGAATCTCATCGGCACGCTGCAACGTTTGCAACCCGGTCTACCCCCCGGCTACTTGGTTGAGGTCGCGGGTAACCTCACCGACAACGATACATTTGGCAATGGCAACGTAATTTGACCTCGCCAGATTGGGTCCGTGCGGCAGGCATCACTTGGTCACTGTGTGGACCAACTTGGCGATGCAGGCCAGTTGCGTCGTTTACTTTCTGCGCATTCATGGAACGGCGTTGCGGCCGACATCTCTACGTGTTCTGCCCCTGCACGGCTGCCACGCGTGTGAAGGCGCCTTTGCCTCGGCCGCTACCCACCCTGTGACGTCCCGCGGCGCGCCTCCGCGTGTGATGCCTCCTGGGGATTTGTTCTCCGTTCCTGTCAGCACTGATTCAGCTGATCGTGGCCTCAACGTTTCCCAACTTGAATGCATTCTGGGGCTGCCACCTGGAGCGACAGCACACCCTCAGATGATGACGCTGCCGCCGCCTGCCCTGCAGCGGGGTGTGTGTCTTCCGGCTGCCGCACATCTATTCGGGTTCTCACAGGCTCTCCATCGGGCTTCCTATGTCCGTCGCACATGGCCACGCTTGCACCCCGTGCGGTGGATCCGGCGTCCAGGCTGGGGGGGGAGCCTCTGAATTGTTGTACACAGCCAGCACGCCGGCCACCTTACTCACCACCGCTGCGCCGCGTCAGCGCAGCCTTTACGAGAACACGGTGTTGTTATCAGAAATGGCCGAGTCGGCTGACAAGGAATGTGCCTCGAATCTGACTGACCCACACTCCGATGCAGGAATGCTACGATACCTGCGCAATGGGCAGGCTGATGAGAATCTCACACCTTCGGAGCTGCGGCGGATTGTCAAGCGGTCTGCATCGTACCGCCTGCAGAATGGTGCGCTGGTGAGGATTATGGCGAACGGGGTCACACGCGTGGTACCTCCACCGGCTCAGCGCCGGGCCCTCACCGAGGACACTCACAAACGCCTTGGTCACTTTGGACACGACGTACGTTGGGGCTGCTGCAAACTGGTTTTTGGTGGCCTGGGATGTCGCGAGACGTTGCCGCGGTGGTCGGGTCCTGCAAGCTGTGCGATCAGGCCAATACAACGGGCAATGTGCGGCCTGAGCAGCTGCAGCCGCTGCCAGTCAAGGGTCCGTTTTACCGGTGGGGTGTGGACCTCTGTGGGCCGTTCCCGCAAACGGCCAAGGGAATACGTACGTCCTCGTTGCGATTGAACACTTTACCAAGCACATTGAACTTGTCCCGCTGCCGAGCAAGGAGTCTGTCAACACGTCGCAGGCGCTGCTCGACAATGTGCTTTCCCGTTTCTCTGCCCCAGCGGAGGTCCTCACGGATCGGGGCCAAGAATGGCAAGGTGCCTTCGCGGCGCTCCTGGAACAATGCTTTATTGACCACCGGGAAACATCGCCTGACCACCCGCAAGCTGACGGTGCCGCGGAGCGCATCGTACAAGTGGTCAAGCGCAGCTTACGTAAGTTCTGCGCACAAGAGGGTAACGCGCGGAGGTGGGATGAGGCTCTACCTTGGATCGCACTGGGGTACCGCTGCTCACCCCAGGCGTCCACTCAACTGTCGCCGTACTACATGTTGTACGGGGTTGAACCGGTAGTTCCGCCGGCCGTTCGTGAGCGCTGCAAGGAAGTGCTGGATTTTGACAACCCTAAGAATGTTTACGAATTCCTCATTGACCGTGCGCAAGCATTTCAGACACACATCCCGCCGCGGGAGGGAACCTCCTTATCGCCCAACATCGCGACACACACAGCTATGCGCGCGTGAGGGCAGGGGCTACAAGCCACGGTTTGCACGTTTTGAACCAGGAGACTACGTGTACGTACTGGAGCGCAACCGCACGAGCACTCTGCAACTGCCACGCGTGACAACGTGCTCGTGTCATAGAGGTTACACCCGCTGGTGTAGCTACGCTGCAGGGGCGCTGCGGCTCCCAGCGCAAGGAGCATGTGCAGAACCTCGCACCGTGTCACCTGCCTGATCTAGACCCTGTCATTGACCCTCGGCTAGCCAAGCCGCCAGTTGATTTGGCGTGTGAGGTATGTGGCTTTCCTGACAAGGAACACTTGATGCTCTTGTGTGACTCATGCGGCTCTGGCTGGCACACGTACTGCCTGCGGCCACCACTCAAGACTGTTCCGAAGGGCACATGGATCTGCCCTGACTGCACCCACGGTGGCGTCACCAAGGAGCAAGTGGAGGCCAAACCGCTGCCTGTTGCGCCTGCACCGACACCCGCTTTGTTCCCCAGTGCCGCGCAACGCCGTCGCCGTGAAGCAGCTGCTGCCCTGGACGGCAAGAAGCTCCGGCGGCGTTTCAAGGACCCCAACTCGCTGGAGCCTCAAGTTCGCGAGGGTACCTTATGTACCTGGGGCCGGAGGCTGGTACACAGCCCCTGGAGGCGCGCTATACAGACGGGACCACGGAGCGTTTCACACCTGCGCGAGTGAAACCCTGGCTTCTGTCGGATGAGGACGTACTACAGACGCACATGCAGCGCAAGATTGCGTTGACCACACGTGAGCGTCTCCCTGACCACTGGGATTTGGACACCGTTGCGGGGGTACATGGTGCGTTAGGTGCCATGATGCCTGGCGGGATCTTCGCGCCGGAGTTGGTTGCCGAACTGGCCAGATGCACAGGTACCGGCGCCTCCGCTCGTTCGTGCGGAGACTCGTCAGCCGTCCCAGAGGTGACTGCGCGGGACCACTTCGAAGTGGACGTGCTGCTTAACCACGTAGATCTGTCCGTGTGCACCGGGATTCTGGACCCTTGGAGCGGCTCTGGCAATCTAGCGAATCAACTCCGTGCACGGGCCATGTTGTGCTGAAAAATGCGCATCACCCCAAGGCTGATGCGGAGCGACATGAGGATGCACTACAGCCCGCATTCTACCGTCAGTTGCAGCAGGTCTGGCGTATGATGCCATCGTGTCCGAGCCGTGGAGCAAGTTAGTAGATTTCGCACTGCCGTTGGCAATCACTTTCGCGCCTATTGTTGCGTTTTATGTTCACACTGAGCACCTGAGCAAGGCCCACGACCTGCGCCGGCGCTACCTCAACGCGCTGGCCGGTTTAGGACGCATTGTGTTCCTAGTCACTCCCCGCGGGCCCCGGGGTTTGCGCCGAGTCTGGTTGTTGGTTTTCGAGAGCCGTCGGGTTCGGGATCAGTTGATGCAGGTTCGGGTGTGCGGATGAGAGTCCCTGGATTCTGACGTAGTGTGTCTGCGTTAGCACTATCTTGCTGTTGAACTGACTCATTAGTTGCAGGGCACCACGGCGCCCTCCGTTCGGGTCGTACTATCTGCACGGCACTTCATCTTGTCTCATTCAGCTACTCCTAACGTTTTCGCTGGGGGGGAATCTCCCCGTGCCGTACGTGCCGTGCAGCGCACGCAGTGTGTCATGACAGCTGTCGTGGCACACGGAGTGATTGACACAGCGCGTGTTCAGTTTGCCGTTAGGGTTTCAGTGGCCATCTCGTTGGGCCGACGGTTAGGTTTCCCGTTGTTCAGTTTATCATGTGTGCGCGAACTCTCTCAGAAGTGAGCGCGGCATTTACTGCCTGTATAAGTATCCTCGTCTTATTCCGGTAGAGCATGAGCAGTTTCTGTGCGAGTGTGCGTGAACTTGGTTGCATTAGGCCCATGAGGTAGATTCGTCGCTACAGGGAGGATAGTTTCGG